>JAEQBH010007293.1:0-305856 GCA_016808115.1 Tetrastigma voinierianum | reverse complement strand
CTTCACGTCTTGTATCAACATCAATTGCTTTGCATGCACCATTAATATTGAAAAAATGTCCATTTTTACTTGAGAAAAAACTGTGCAGTGGGCTCATGGGAAATAGAGAAAGACCTATTATTAGCACTTGTTTTCCATGTTTTTATCACAACTTCACGTTTTGTATCAACGCTAATAGCTTGCATGCACCATTAATATTGAAAAATGTCCATTTTCACTTGAGAAAACACGCATGGCTTCTCGGGAAATAGAAAGACTCATTAGTAGTTTTTCTTCTTTCAAGTAAACGGAGATTTTTTTATTATTAATGGTGTATGCAAAGGCTGATGTTGATACAAGACGTGAGATAAAACATGGAAACAAGTGCTAATAATAGTCTTTCTTTCATTTTCTGCTTCAACCGCATATTTTAACTTGAGAAAATACTGTGCAGTTGGCTCTTGGGAAATAGAGAAAGACCTATTATTAGCACTTATTTTCCATGTTTTTATCACAACTTCTCGTCTTTTATCAACATCAATAGCTTTGCATGCACCATTAATATTGAAAAAATCTTCATTTTTACTTGGGAAAATATTGTACAGTTGGCTCTTGGGAAATAGAGAAAGACCTATTATTAACACTTGTATTCCATGTTTTTATCACAACTTCACGTCTTGTATCAACATCAATAGCTTTGCATGCACTGCATTATTGAAAATTTACATTTTTACTTCCCGTAAAATACAAGTGCGCTTGGCTCTTGAAAATAGAGAAAGATCATTAATATTTTCAAAGTAAAAATGGACATTTTATCAATATGGTGCATGCAAAGTTATTACGTTGATACAAAGACGGAAGTCTTGATAAAAACATGAAAATAAGTGTGCTAATATGAAATTTTCTATTTTCTTCCAAGAGCCAATCAGACAAAGATTTTCTCAAGTAAAAATAATGTGCAGTTGGCTATTGGGAAATAGAGAAATACCTATTATTAGCACTTATTTTTCATGTTTTTATCACAACTTCACACCTTGTATCAACATCAATATCTTTGCATGCAACATTAATATTGAAAAAATGTCCATTTTTACTTGATAAAAACATGAAAAACAAGTGCTAATAATAGGTCTTTCACTATTTCCAAGAGCCAATCAGACAAGATTTGCATCTGATAAATTACCGCAGCTTGGCTCTTTTGGGAAATAGAGAAAGACATATTATTAGCACTTGTTTTCCCTGTTTTTATCACAACTTCACGTCTTGTATCAACATCAATTGCTTTGCATGCACCATTAATATTAAAAAAATGTCCATTTTGCTTGAGAAAACATGGAGTAACAAGTGTGTGCTAATAATAGGCTGCTTCCCAAGAGCCAACCGCACAAAGATTTTGCACTCGAGAGAATATTGCGCGGCCGGGGTTTCCGAAATAATAGAGAAAACCTATTATTAGCACTTGTTTTCCAGCGTTTTTATCACAACTTCACGCCTTATCAACCTCAATAGCTGAGATGAAACCATTAATATTGAAAAATGTCTATTTCTTTACTTTAAAAATACTGCGGTAGTTGGAGTGGGAAATAGAGAAAGACCTATTATTAGAATTGATTTCCATGTTTTTTATCACCAATGCTTTTGTATCAACATCATTAGCTTAGATGCAATTATTAATATTGAAAAAATGTCCATTTTTACTTGAGAAAATACTGTGCAGTTGGCTCTTGGAAAATAGAGAAAGACCTATTAGTATTTTCTCAAGTAAAAATGGACATTTTTTCAATATTAATGGTGTATGCAAAGCTATTGATGTTGATACAAGACGTGAAGTTGTGATAAAAACATGGAAAATGCGTTACATTAGGTCTTTCTACTTCGAAAGAGTTATCTCGCACGTATTTTCTCAAGGAAAAATACTGTGCAGTTGGCTCTTGGGAAATAGAGAAAGACCTATTAGTATTCTCTCATGTTAAAATGGACATTTTTTCAATATTTATGGTGCATGCAAAGCTATTGATGTTGATACAAGACGTGAAGTGGTGATAAAAACATAGAAAACAAGTGCTAATAATACGTCTTTCTCTATTTCCCAAGAGCCAACTACACAGTATTTTCTCAAGTCTTGTATTTTCTCAACTACACGGTATTTTCTCTATTTACAATGGACATTTTTTCAATATTTATGGTGCATGCAAAGCTATTGATGTTGATACAAGACGTAAAATTGTGATAAAAACATGGAAAACAAGTGCTAATAATAGGTCTTTCTCTATTTCCCAAGAGCCAACTGCACAATGTTTTTTCACCATTAAAAACATGGAAAACAAGTGCTAATAATTGGTCTTTTCTTCTATTTCCTCTAACAGCCAACTCGCATTAACATTTTCTCTATTTACAATGGAAATTTTTTCAATATTTATGGTGCATGCAAAGCTATTGATGTTGGAATTACAAGACGAAAGTTGTGATAAAAACATGGAAAACAAGTGCGAATAATAATAGGTCTTTCTCTATTTAAGAGCCAATCGCATCTACATTTTTTCAATATTTATGGTGCGTGCAAAGCTATTGATGCGTTGATACAAGACGTGGAAGTTGTGCATAAAACATGGAAACAAGAGCTACGACAGTCTTTTCTATTTCCCAAGAGCCAACTGCACAATATTTCCCAAGTGCTAATATTTCTCTATTTCCCAAGAGCCAACTGCACAATGTATTTTCACCATTAAAAACATTGAAAACAAGTGCTTATAATAGGTCTTTCTCTATTTCCCAAGAGCCAACTTCTCTATTTCCGAAGAGCGAACTGCACAGTATTTTCTCAAGTAAAAATGGAAATTTTTTCAATATTAATGGAGCATGCAAAGCTATTGATGTTGATACAAGACGTGAAGTTGTGATAAAAACATGGAAAACAAGTGCTATTAATAGGTCTTTCTCTATTTCCCAAGAGCCAACTGTACAGCCAACTGCACTGTTTTACATTATTGGCAACCATGCATTTTCAAATTCAAAGTACATACATTTTAAGTGTGTCAAAGTACTAAACAGTTGATTTTTTCGAATAAAGAACTATGTCGGGTAGAGGACGTCGAGGTCGCGCCCTGGGGAGAGCCATTCCGTAGGCTTCGAGCCGCATCGCAGCACGGCGGGAGTTGAGCACGCAGTTGGTTCTACTACCGCCTCCATGAATCAGCCTCCAGCGGCAAGTCAGACTTAACCATCTGAGCCACTAGAGGGAGCTCAAGTTTCAGGATTGTTTACTGCAGAGCAGGTGGCACAGATTGCTTAGATAGTAGCTATAGTGACTCGTCGGCAGTCGCAACCTCAGCCACCTCCGCCGCCACCCAAAGAGGTTCTTGAAGAGACTAGGAGGTTTATCGAGAGAGCACAGAAGTTGGGCACCAAGCCATATGACGGCAGTGGTGATCCATAGGCAACGTGGTTATGGTTGGACATAGTAAACAAGATTTACAGAGTTATGGGCTGCACAAATGATCAAAGGGTCTTATTTTCAAGTTTTCTAATGGAAGACAGGGCTAAGGATTGGTGGCATGCTTGGAAAGGAGGTATCCTGATGGTATGTCATGGACCACTTACCAAGAGTTTATCGATTGTGATTCTTTCTTCATAATCACAAGGACTGGAGATCGGTGAGCTCCTCAGACAGAGCGTGCTGAATTATGTCGCATCGGGAGTGTGAGAAGAGGTTCTCAGAGCTAGTCAGATTGGTTCCATATATTCAGGTTGATGCAATCCTGAAATGCAAGCGGTTTTTGGAAGGATTACCTCTAGATAAAGAAGTAGAGTTTACCATTGATTTGATCCCAAAGACTGAGCCCATTTCCATTCCTCCTTATAGGATGGCTCCTGTAGAGTTGAGGGAGCTTAAGGCTTAGTTGGAAGAGTTGTTGAGTAAGGGATTCATTCAGCTGAGCATATCCCCATGGGGAGCTCCAGCTTCTCTTTCGTGGAAAAAGAGCACGGAGTTTATACAGGGTATAGATTATAGCAATTGAACAGAAGTTACCATCCAATCGCATCCATAATTTCTAGGATCGATGAGTTATTCAATCAGCTCCAGGGGTCTCGAGTGTACTCCAAGATAGATTTGAGGTCGGGGTATCATCAACTGACGGTGCAAGAGGGTGATGTTCCTAATACTGCATTCAAGACACACTACGAGCATTATGAGTTTCTGGTGATGCCGTTTGGTTTGACTAATACTTCGGCAACGTTTATGGATTTGATGAACCGGGTATTGCAGCCATATTTGGATAGGTTTGTCATAGTCTTTATCGATGATACCCTAGTGTATTCAGGTAGTCCAAAGGAACATCTCGTAGCACCCGAGATCAGGTTACGCATCTTAAGGGAGGCAATTTGTATGCCATGTTGAGTAAGTTCCAGTTTTGGCTTAATAGAGTGGCATTCCTAGGTCATGTGATCTCAGTTGAGGGGATGAGTGTGGATCCCCAAAAAATAGAAGCTGTGGTAAATTGGAAGGCGCCAAATAATGTGTCAGAGGTCAGAAGCTTCCTTGGTTTAGCTGGGTATTACAGGAAGTTTGATGAAGGGTTCTCCATGATAGTAACCCCACTGACCAAGATGCCAAGGAAAGATGTCAAGTATGATTGGGTGGATGCCTGCCGGCAGAGTTTCTAGGAGTTGAAGGGTAGATTAACTTTAGCTCCAGTTTTAGCTTTGCCCAATAGGAGAGATGGGTTTTTGATTTACAAGTGATGTTGCCAGGCCTTGGTTGTGTTTTTTGATGCGTAATGATGCAGGATTGCAGATGCCTCTCAGGCAAATAAAGAAGCATGAGGGAGCAATTGACGATCTCTACACACTCTACTTAGAGCTTGCAAGAATGGTTTGACTCGAAGATATGGAGGCATTACTTATATGGTGCTCCTTAAATGATCTTTACCGATCATAAGAGTCTTCAATATATTTTCACCTAGAAAGAAAGAACCCGAGGCAAAGAAGACATAGTTGAGTTTCACTCAAGGGACTAAGTGACTCGTAGACTATTAAGTACCATCCAGGAAAAGCTAATGTCGTATGCCTTGAGTAGGCGGCTAGAGAGTTCTTTGTCTCATATGAGATTTATCTTCCACTGTTGGTGGATCTGAGAGCTTTAGGGGTTATATTGGAGGCTAAGGATTCAGGAGCATTTTTAGCTACATTTCATGTTAGACCTCTCCTAGTGGATCAAATTCGGGCAGGGTAGTTGTAAGATCCATAGATGATTAAGCTTAAGGAAGAGATAGAAAAGGGAAAGAAAGCAGAGTTTCAAATCAGAGCTGACGACATGATAGTGAAAGGGCAGAGAATGTGTGTGCCAGAGTATGGTGAGCTGAAGAGAGACATTGCGGGTGCCAAGCACATCTTATCTCGCTTTATGCTATGCATCCCTAGTACCAAGATGTACTGTGACTTTGAAAGAACATTACTAGTGGAATGGGACAGAAGAAAGAGATCGTGTGTTCGGCCCTGCATGCCTAACTCGTCAAATAGTGAAGGCAAAGCACGCAGGCCCGTGGGAAGATACAATTACTCCTCATTCTAGTAGCGGAACGGGAGAAGGTCACTATGGATTTAATGTGCTTCCATGCACCTCGAGGCGCGACGATGTTACATGGGGCGATAGTTGATCGATTGACGGCCGCCATTTTCTCGCCGCTATCGCTGAGGATTCCTCTCAAAAAGTCATCTTAATTGTATGTGGACGGTAGATAGTGAGACTTCGCCGTGGTCTCCCAGCTGATAGTTTCGCATTGAGACCCCGTGTTCACAACCAGGTTTCGCCTAGTTTGTTGGCGTACTTTAGGTACTGAAGATTCATTTCGTAAGACAGATTTCATCCTCGTGACATGGGCTACCAAGAAGGTCATTCGGGACAAGTAGAGGATATACGAGAGCTTGCGGTGATGGAATCTAAGGAGTCGATAATTATTTGGCACTGATGGAGTTCACCTACAACAACAGCTTATCAAGCTAGTATAGAGATTGCTCCATTTGAGGCGCTGTATGGTAGGAAATGTAGGACTCCAGTGTGTTGGGATGAGGTTGGTGAGAGAAGACTGGTAGGCCCTGAGTTAGTGCAGGTCACTTCAAAGAAAGCGAAAGTTGTCCATGATAACTTGAAGACAACAAGAGATAGACAGAGAAGTTATGCGGACAACCGTCGCAGAGACTTGCAGTTCGAGATAGGTGACCAAGTCTTTTTGAAGATTTCCCCTTGGAAGGGTGTTTTGAGATTTGGGAGGCGAGGCAAGCTCAATCCGAGATTTATAGGGCCTTATGAGATTGTTAGCAAGGTGGGACCAATAGCTTACAAGTTGAAGTTACCCCCAGAGTTATCCAGGATTCATGACACATTCCATGTGTCGATGTTAAGGAAGTACATCCAGATCTTTCACAGTTCCAGAGAATGCATGCAAATGGAAGTGACAGGTCCCACTTTAAGAGGGTTCACATGCGTGACAAATCGCACACAAGGTTTGAGGAGCATATATTCTTTATTAAAGTCTCCGTGGAAGAACTATAAGAGAGAGTGTTTCTACCGCTAGCCAGAGGTTCAGATGAGCAGTCAATATCCTCAAATATTTTCGGATTGAGGTATTTTCCTTTCCTTTGAGTTTAGTTTGTTCATTTCGAGGATGAAATGTTCTAAAGGAGGGAGGATTTGTAACGCGCCGTCCCGAGAGGGTGTACGGTATATGTAACCGTAGGGTTGCATATGTGCACCAAGGGCTTCCTTAATTATTTGAGTGCCATAGTAGTAATTTTGAACATTGTTTTTAAGGATGCAATTGTAAAGTTTTCAAAGAATTGTGGCAATCGTGAAAACCCAAAAAAAACGCAAAAGGATAATAATAATAATAAATCGTCAGAATGGTTCGTGGAAGCCTAGAAATTCTCTAGATCTCGAATGATGAAACGACGCAAGCCGCTAAATTCGCTCTGCGGAAATCTAGTAACCTTAAAAGTTTCGTTAAATTTGAGACAAGCTAAATATTTTACGCATTTTCCGGGTGATAAGCCGTCGATTTCTGTGTGGACGATATTTTTACGAAAATCTTGAAAGCTCCGAAATGACTTGAGCTAAATTCATTTAAAAATAATTGAACTAAAAAGAAATAAATTGTTTCGGGGTAGAGATGGACCCGAATGAGGCAATATGAGCTATGTATCCAAATAATAATAATAAGAATAAAAAAAAAAGATAAAAAAAGAAGAAGATAAAAACGAAAGTCAAAAAAGGAAATGACGGGAGAGGGAGAGAGTGAGAATTAGAGAGAGAGATATTTTTTTCTTCTTCTTCTCTAAGATCTACTTTAAAATTGACCATGTGCTTTCGTCTGAAAGGTAAGGCAAAGTCGATTCACACAACGAGGCTACGCGACGGCACTAAAATCTTTAGTGTTTCGCCAACCCAAGAGGTAAGTGGAATTTTTCCTACTTATGTTATTTCTATCCTAAAGGTTATTTAATGGCTTGATTTGGCCAAGTCATGAGAGGTCAGGAATTTCTAGTTCATAAATTTGGACTGTAGTTTAGGAATTTTTAGGAATTTTCGAACTGCTGACAATTCAAGAATTTTTGGGACTTTTTAGATCGTTTCGATTGTGATTTTCAAACTGCAACAAATCCTGTAATGTGTTGTGGTTTGGCTGTGATGATGCATGTACAATGAATGTGTAGGGTAAAAGCAGAGGCAGAGAAATTGTGAAGTCATGCTCAATTATTATAAACGGAAATGTGAGTGTTCTAAACTTTATTTTTCAATACTCATGTATTGTTTATAAATCGTTTTATGATTTGTATGTTATGGTTTTAATTGTTAAACCATATTTTATAAAGCAAGCAAGCAAGCAAACTTATATTTTATAAGTTAGGCCTTAAGAAATCCCTAGTCTTAAGCAAGCATTACCGGTCAAAGGTATTCCGTACGTGCACGGGGAAGTTAAGACATGATTGCATTTCATTTTATATTTGCCTGGTCGGCAAACTTAGCTCATGCATTATGGCATATTAGAGGAGGACCGTGGCACGTACTGGAGTATATAGGGTTAGCACGCTAGCTTATTATGTGGTGATGGAGCATTCCACCATATTTACCGGAATAGGTGATGTGGACACGAGGTCCTTCCACCGGCTAGCTTATTATGTGGTGATGGAGCATTCCACCATATTTACTAGAATAGGTGATGTGGACATGAGGTCCTTCCACCGGCATGGTAGAGACACAGGTTTCCCGTGTTTACTAGTGTACAGCAAGCAAGAAAGACCTCCAGTGATTGATCATTATATTTATAAGCATTTTATATACAGCTTAAAATCGATCACTGATAAGTAAGCAAGCATTTTTACGAAAAGTTTTAGAAACTTTTATGCCAGCGCAAGGTTTTGAATGTGTTTTGTAAAGATCGTTTTACGCTTTGGAGACATATTCATAAAAAGCGAGCATTTTATAAAGCATATACACTCACTGAGCTCTTAGTCTCATTATTTTCCTGTTTTTAAAAATTAATTTTCAGTACAGTACGCCGACGCCGGACATAATGTGGTCCTCCGACTTCGAAGTTATATGCATGTACATAGTTTTGTTTTTAGAAAATGATGAGCCTAAGGCTCTTTTGAAGAAGTGTTGTTGGTTGCCATATTTTAGAAGTGTAAATTGTATTTATAGGTTTTGGGACATGTCCTATATGCAGTTGTTATGCTGCCGAAATTTTATAAAACCACAAGTTTAGAAAAGAAAAAATTTTATATTGGTGTTTTCAAAGAAGGAATTCGCTTTTAGCTTCAACAAATTCCTCTAGTTGTTCAAGTACCTACCGAGAGTTTCTCGTGGCTCTCTCGCACATCGCCCGCTAGTAGGGGTAAAGTGTCATCACCAATCTTGTTCCATCTCTACAACACTCTCACTTTCTTCTAAAAGTGAGAATCTTTTGGAACTTTAGTAGGATTCCAAATTTTGTCTAATAAATACCATATTCTCTTAAACTGAGAATCATACTCCACTATAACGAGTATACAAAACATTTAGAACTTTTAACAATTTCATGATCTTTGTGGGGGTGAGTGCCATGAATGGATACTATATGTGAAGAGAGCAAAATTGGATGTTGATTTAAGTGCAAAGTTTGCCCATAACCTGCCCAGTTTTCTGTTTTCATTTTTTTTTTCTAGATTTTTACTTTATTCAAGAGTTGATGGCATTTGTTTGTGTAAAAGTTTCTTTGAAGTTTATTGTTTATGATGTTATGGCTCATAATACCTTCCCTTTTGAGTAAACTTTACCAGAAAGGAGTCTGTACACAGTAAAGGGCTCAAAAAGGGAAGTGTGAAAATATCTGTTAAGGAAATTTGTAAAACCCGAGAAAATTTTAATTTTTCTGAAATTTTAATTTGATGAGAATCTCGGGAGTTATGAAATAACTCAAGTAAAGTTCATTTAAAATAAATTGAACTTGAATTGGGACGAGATAAATTGTTTTGGGGCATAAACGAACCCGAATAAGTAATGGACACATGGCGTGATGTGGGCCATGTCTCCAAACTTAAGAATTAAGTTAAACAAAAGGTTAAAATCAGATTGGAATAGGAAATGAGCAGAATTTCTGCTGGAAAGAAAACATTAGAGAGAGAGAGGGAGAGAGAGGGAGAGAGCTCCAACTTCTCTCTACGATCTATGGAGATTGGTTGGTCAGAATTCATCTGGCCAAGAATGAAAGTTCATCTACTCGATGAGGGCTACACGTGGGTACTAAAAACAGGGGATTTCATCAAGGATTCAAGTGAGGAGTTCGAGAAATCAAAGGTTTCGGGTTTAAGAAGTGTCCACTGGACTTCCTAGAGTTTCTTCTACGCTCTAAGAGGTAGGGATTCTTCCTACTTGGTTTATTTTCCATTCTAGGGGCTGTTTGGTTGAGTTTTAATGCCCTAAGGGGCTGTTTGGCCGTTTTTGCCCTAAGGGGCTGTTTGGCAAAATAATGGGTTATGGGAATAGTTCACTGTTTTGACCCATTATGATGTCCAGTTTTTGGGGCTGATTTTTGATTAGAAAAATGGAGAATTTGGACTAGTATCCTTCATGGAAATTGTAGCTGAATCAGTGAAATTTATGTTAGTCTTTTGAATCATCCAAATTGGACCTCTATAACCCAAGTTATGGTATGTTTTCCAGACTACCTACAGTTGCCCTCGTTTTTGGGCCGATCCTATCAGTCTATATTTTTGGGACTAATTTTTGGTTGGGAAAAAGTTAGAATTTGGACTAGTATCCTTATAGGAAATTGTAGCTCTATTTGAGAACTTGATGTTAGGTTTTTGAATACCTAAATCGACTCCTATAACTTAGCTATGGTCTATTTTACGAGACTCAAGTATAGCTAGGCTAAGAATGATTTGTGTCCATTTTTTCCACAATCGTATATATGATCAGAAGATATCATTGTTTGAATTGAGTGACATACTGCTGAAATCGTGGAAGTAAAATACATTGTGTTCTAATAGTTTGGCTTGGTAGATGTGTTTGTGTATGAACAAGGTCATTGCATGGCTTAGTTGTATGTCACAATTAAGCCTAGAGTATAATGTAAGTCATTGCTTGATTGGTGATAACTTATAAATGTCAATATATGTGTGTATAATATGTTGACATGTATTGTGTGGTTTATTTGGAAATTGTATGTTAATTCAACTCTTGGAATGCCTTCTCACACAGGTCATTCCATTCAAACTTGACCCATTTCCGGGTCAATCTAGTCATAAGTGCTGCTAGCCGGGAGAAATCCTCAATGAACCTCTTGTAGTACCCTGTCAATCCCAAGAAACTACGTATCTCGAAGACTGACTTCGGCCTCTCCCAACTCATAATAGCCTCTATCTTATCAGGGTCTACTGACACACTTGAAACCTACACGACGTGTCCCAAGAATTTCACCCTCACTGCTTTCAAACTCACTCATCGAACTTAGCGTACAATCATGTTCCCTCAGGCCTGTGAGAACAATTCTTAAATGATCCTCATGCTCCTCCTTAGACAAAGAGTAGATCAAGATGTCGTCAACAAATACCACAACAAACTAATCCAAATATGGTTGGAATACCCTATGCATGATATCCATGAATGCCGTTGGAGCATTTGTCAATCCGAATATCGCGTCCTAAACGTTGTCTTAGGGATATCTCGCTCTCCCGACTCAATTGATGATAATTGCGCGAAGGTCTATTTCGAGTAGACTTCGCCTTTAGCCGATCGAACAAATCATCAATCCCCTGTGAATGGATAATGATTCTGATCATAACCTTGTTTAACTGTCGATAGTCAATGCACAAATAAGAGTCTTGTCCTTTTCTAGCAAACTAAACCGAGCACCCTACGGTGAAGTGCTCACCTAACAAAGCCCTTGTCCAATAATTCCCCGCAATGACCTCCGAGTTCCTGCAACTTAACCGATGCCATCCTATGAGGAGCGACGTACATATAACAAAGTCTACATCCCTGTGCGGAGATAATCCCGGTAGCTTATCAGGAAAAACGTCCTCATACTCACAAACCACTCGAGGTAGACCCAAATCCTGTCTCCCTTCATCCTCAAGGGTAAGGCTTGCTAGCCAACCCATCAACTGTCCACTCCACCTAGAGTCGCGCACGGTCTGGGGTAAAGCATCATGCTTCTCCCCCTGAAAAGTCACACAAATATCGTCCCGTGTGTAGGAAGTAATCCTCCTACTATCACATCAATGACGACTCGGTGTGCCGTCAACCAGTCCATCCTAAGGATGACATCGAACTCAGATATGTCCATGACCCTCAGGTCCACAATGAGCAGAATCCCTGAGATCTCTAACTCACAATCCCGACATATCTGATCAATCCTCACCCTAATCCCTAAGGGAGATTTCACATACAACGGCTTTTCCAAGGTTTCTACTTTTAAGCCCAAAGCATTCACACAAAAATGCAAGCACAAACATGAATACGATACCGACTTAAACACTCTTATAGTGTTAGCGTGAGAGCCGAAACGCATCTTTGTATATCAAATTGATCCGCAAGCTCGGCCCAGGTACCACAACGAGACATGCCCCTAGGTCCCTGGGGCACCGGCCAGTGAGAAGTCTCGCCTCGACCCCCAACTCCATGCTATGGCCTATATGGCCTGCTCACGAAATAGTAGGTGCATGTGCAAAGACTTCCCTAGGATCAAGCATCGCTTCCCTAGCCCATGTCGGGGTGAGAACAAACTGTGTCTGCACATGTCCCACTAATGATTGGAACCGTGATGTATCATAATTTCGGGATCCTTGCCTTTATGGACAATCTCTGCCTCATGTCCAACCGCCAATGTTTTCGCTTCTTTTCTACTTAACTAGAAGAAGCACCTCCTTCCTCTCGCCACTAGCACCCAAATCTCGTGCCTCCGTGCATCCTCTATCTCTCTCTCTATGGCCATAGTCGTCCTGACCATAGAGTCCATGTCTTGTAGGAGGAATCCTATAATCTTGCCCCGGATGGACAACTTCAAGCCATCCTCAAACTTCCTCACCTTGGCCATATCTGTGGCCACATAGTCATCCCCGAAACGTGCCAATTCAAGTGAATCTACACGTACTCGGGAAAGCACGCCTCACTTCCTTGCTTCAACTCGCAATCCCCCAGCTTTGCATGCCAGATGCAGCAGAGAAAAAAACTTATCCATGAAGAGCTCTCGAATCCTCCCTATGTCACTGCCTCCGGTCCCGTGAGACTCGACCCAACCCCACCATACCCAGATTCACCTCAGCCGAAATGTGGCTAGCTCCGATCCCTCGTGGCATAGGAGGTAACTCCATACCCCAAAACCCTCTCAACCTGCCAGAACCAATGATCGGCTACCATCGGATCCCCTCTCCCCGATGAATGCCTGAGGATGATGTGCTATAAACCCCCGGAGGTTACTCGTCTCCTTCCAGCTCCACGCTTTGCACTAGTCCGTGTTGGTAAGGCCTGGGCACTCACTTGCACAATGATGGCAACTGCAGTGCCTATAGCCTCTATAAAGGCTTGTGGGTCAAACACAGGTGGTGGTTAACTATTTTCCCGTGGACAACCTCTACGTCCTCGTCCTCGATTTGCCATCTACACAAGTCAAACAACAAACTGAGATTTCTTTTCTTGTCTAACTAGTGATGTATTTGCCATTACTAATAGACCTCCACATCCCAAACTATCAAGTTCATTTTGTTCTTCGAACCCCTAAGGTTATGCTTCAACCCTAGCAGTTCATCTTTTCCTATATACATTCTTCCATGTATATAATTCACGCACTTATACACATAATCACATAATAACGCAACATGCTGGCTAATAAAACACTAGAACACACAACATTGCATGATCTAAACCCGTGCCCATCGAGTCCCAGGCTCAGATACCCAAGCTATGACACCCCAAAATCCGAGGGTCCTGAGATTGACAACCCACAACCCGCAGACTTTATGGATTTCGAAAATCTCGATACCACACTATTATGTCCATTTATCGAGATCCGCGATACAAAATAAGACGTAGTCTCCTTGTTCGGGAGTTTCACCCAACATACAACCCGTATAAAAGTATAATCATGCACCCATCCATCGATCCTTTGGTCGCGCGACGCGATGCTGGGCCGCGGCACGGTCAGCGCACGCTGGTGCATGCCCGTTGCGCCGTCTTGTCGCGATACAAGGCCTTCTAGCCTTGACCACACCCTATCGCGATTAATCGGGTCAAAGGGACCATTGTAGTAATAGAAACTCTCGCCGCAATTTACCACCCGTCCACCTGAACCCCGCCGCTGACACTAAAGTTCTGTCGCGACACGGGGCCAAGAATTCTCTGTCGTGACAAAGAATTCTCTGCCACGACAGAGGAGGTATGGGCAGTCTGTCGCCATAGGCCTTCCGCCTCGTCACGCCCGATGGCTCTCGGTCGCGTGCGGGGGTCTAGGTCAAGCACACGCACACTGCGCGCGAGCATGTCGTGCGCGCTGTTGCGCACTCTATCACGATACGGGGGACCGGTCGCGACACAAGGCTGAGAATGGGCCGTAGCCTACTCTAGCCTCCTACATCTCCAGTTTTCCTTTTTCCTTACCTTTCCAAAACACCTTAAATTCAATATAAATTAGTCTTTTATTACAAAGACAACAAGGAGCCTGGAAAGCTTGCCAAAATGTATTAATCATAAAAAAACGAGTTTAATTACAACTCAGTGTTCCTTATACAATACAAAAACTAGGTTTTCTACCTACCCTCCCCTCTCCTCCTCTCCTACAAAACACAAAACAAAGCCAAATCCGGTCTTTCCTTCACCATCAAGGTCTCGATGCATTCCATCCTCCCGTGTACCTTTCAAAGACTCCAAAACAGAGCCCCATGACAAGGTGAGCAATGCCTAATAGTTGGAATTCTTCCTGCTAAGGGTTGCTCTCCACCTAAGTGCTCATGCAATGGAAAACACACACACATTCAAGTAAATTATGCACATTCCATCGAATGTATACATGCCATGCCCTATGCCTCGAGTCCCCAACACCACCCCTCACACATTTAGGGCTTTCCATGTATGAAAACCACCTCAAAACAAAATATTTTGTTCCTGAAAAGCTCATTGAACAACTCGATTTCAAAATTTATTAGTCAACCCTCCGATATAATTTAGTATCGCTTACCCGATAAAAAGTTTCGTGGATAATCCTCCGAAGAGTAATTTAGTGGTCATACTCCATAAATATTCAGGACAACCCTCCGGCAGGCTCTCCAAAAACTATGCCCATGCACTCACACCTAATACTCTGGCGTCCCCATGAATATGAAATGTAAATGTCATTTCATGGGTTGACCATGCACAATATCATATACGACAGACAATGGTTAATTTACATTAATGTAACCAACATGTTATCCATTTTTAAGAAGAACACAGTAAAATTACACATACATAAATTAATGCATCAATTCCGAGATCGCTAAAATGGGGCCCTAAAATTCAAAGATTCACCCTAAACTGGACCAATTATATGGTCACCACTTACCAAAAACCTCATGTCATTTGAATTGCTCTTGACTAAAATAACCATAGGAGAAGAACCCCCTACCTTCTTGATTTTTGAAACTCCCGATTCGGTCCCACCGAAGCTCTTATTGCGAGGAAGAACTTTTTCTCATCCCGACGGGAACCGACGGTCCGACTGAAAAACTGTAGAGAGAATGTGGAGCCTCTTACCTTCTTCTCTCTCTCTCCTTTCTATCTTTTCTTCTTTCTCCCCACCAATTTCCTTCTCCATCGACCATTCGTCCAAAGTCAAGCTGGAGGCCCCATCTCGCCACATGTCACTTTCCTATTGGCCTCGATTTCCTCATCCCTCTTATCCATAACTTTGATTTATTCCTATCAAGTGGTGACACATGCTACACATGTCCCACTTAGACTTGTAGGTTGACTTGCCTCCTCCATTTGACACGTGGCCCAATGTATTTCCTAAACTGAGTGCCAAGTAACTCGCTAATTCTCGTGCCTTGAAAGTGCGGAAATCTGATCAGCCTCTCGAATTCGACGAAATTCGACAGATAGCTAAATCTCTCGCGAGACGTATTCCAACAATGTCGCCCGTCTTGTCATCCGAGATCAGGAAAATTCCGATTTCAACCCGAATTACCGCTCTACCGCTTTTTAAAATTGAATTTTCGGGTTTTACATTAAATAAATGTGTCATCATCGTCATTCGATTACTTCTTTCATTTATTATTTTAAATGTGTCATCGCTGATTGTGATGACTTGTAGATGTCAATATATGTGTGTATAATTTGTCGACATGTATCGTGTGGTTTATTTGAAATCAGAGTGTTAATTGATATGATTGTCCAAATGATGCATGGTATTATGCATGGTTTAAAATGTCCATATAGCACTCATCATATAAATGAAAGTATATGGAAGGGCTGAATGTTACAATTGTATTTCATATGCACGGGACATCGATTAAATGGGCGCAAGTAATACATTGGTTAATCATTCACTGGCCTCGTGAGTCTACGGGGTGAGCTCGATACTGACTACGCTAACCGAGTCCTACGGTGCATTTCACAGCTTTGAATAAAGCCGCGTATCTAGAGACCGCCCAATGCTTTTGAACAAAGCTGGCTTATCTGAGACTGCCCAATGTTTCACTAAATCGCTATCGAGATTGTCCAATGGCTTTGAATAAAGCTGTGAAACCCTGGAAAATCCGAATTTTTGAAAAATGATAAAACGGTAAAATTCGGTCAAAATCTGGTTTTTTTCTAGATCTCGGATGATGAAACGGACTTCACCGTTGGAATCGTCTTGCGAAATCTAGCTAGCACGTCGAATTTCGTCGAATTCCTAGACAGTTGAAATTTGCACGTTTTTCGAGGCAACGAGCGTAGTGGGGGACACTTGGCACATTTGAGTGGCTCAAGATGAGACACATGTCAAGTGGAGAGCTAGTCAAACAAATAGCTCAAGTGGGACCCAGAAGAGACATGTGGCAAACACAGATCGAGGGAAACCAAGGTATGACGAGCGATAAGGGTAATCCAAGGAGCCACTTGAATTGGACAAGTGGCAAATGAGAGGACATCTCACTTGGATTCTATCTTCTCCCAAACCAAATGGGAGGAGAGGAAAAGTCAAAAACCGCATTTGAAAAGAGAGTTTTAGAGAGAGACTCATCCTTCTCTCAAATTTCGACGACTGACGGCCGGGCGGAGCAAGAGAAAGAGCCTCATCCCTCACTAGCAAGGGCTTCAGAGACCGAATCGAGTTTCAACAAACTCCAAATGTAGAAGTTTTCTCCCACTTGGTTTAATCCTTGTTTAAGGGTCATTCAAATTCATTGCTGCGTGAGGTCATGAGGCCGTGTGAACCATTCCAAAACTTTGGACAATGTGCTTGAGTTTTCGGGACTGTTTACGAACAGTCGGGGGACTGATTTGTGGTACTAAGTAATTGTCCTTGTGTGCCATTTTCATGTGTTAGAGATAAAATGAATGAAGGTGTGGTTGTCTTGCCCTCAAGGGAATACTTGTTGTGTTTTGAACCATGGGAAGCCGCTATATTGTGGTAGTACACACATTAACCGGACTTAGAACTGGTTTGGGTAGAAAATAAAGGGATTTTTAGTGAGTCCTTCTGGTAAATTTAAAATCCACATCAGTGAACTGACTAGGGCTTTGAATTTCTCTAACTGACCTCTCAAACCAAGTTATGGTCTTCACCCGAACGCCTAATAGGAAAGTAGAGGTCGGCCTCGTGGAGGTCAACCCGTAGGTCAACCGTAGAGGTCGGTCGTAGAGGCCACTTGGCTAGGAGGTCATCTCAGCCGCAGGTCACTCGGTCAGAGGCTCACTCTTAGCTAGAGGTCAGCTCGCGCAGCCGCCTCGCAGGTCACCGCCGGCTAGAGGTTAGCTCTACAGAGGTCACCACCACATCGGGATTATGAGGCCTCCAACTTTGGAAGGCTAACTTCTTCTGGTCCGAACCTGTTTTGGTGTTCTAGACTATGAAACCCATTGGACAACATTCCATTCTTATTCCCGTGGAGGACAAGAGGTCGCCCAGCCGCCTCAAATTTCTATCAGTAGTCCGACCACGCAGTGACCTCCAACTTCTGAAGGTCATAACTCCTTCGGGTCCGAACTCCGCTTGGTGTCTTCGACTCTATGGAAATCTAATCGAAGTCAAGATTCCATCTCGTATTCTCCAGAGACAGTGGGTGTCAGGGTCGCTTCGCCAGCTCCATTAACTTTCGGCCGTGTCACAGCTTCAAATGTACTGAAGTCCGACTACATGTGACCTCCAACTCTTCTAAGGTCATAACTCCCTTCGTCCAAACTCGTTGGGGTGTTCTGTGACTCATGGAAAACCCATTGTGTCAAGATTTCATTCATATTCCTTCAGAGGATAGAAAATAAATGAGCTCTACCAGTCAGACAAATGGGCTGTGTTAGTCTGTACTTCTAACAGTCCGACTACGTGCACTCCCAACCAAAGAATATAACTCCTTCGTCCAACTCCGTTTCAGGTGTTCTCGACTCATGGAAATCCCATTGAGTCAAGATTCCATTTGTATTCTCGTGGAGGACGTACAAGTGTCAGGTCGAGCTCGGACAGGTCGTGATACTCGCCAGTCGGGCCACCCAGCTGAGTTCTACCACGTATGACCTCCAACTTCGGTAGGTCATAACTTCTTCGTCCGAACTCCGTTTCGGGTGTTCTTGGACTCTATGGAAAGCCCATTGAGTCATAATTATAGCCATGTGCCTGTGGAGGGCATTAGGTGAGCTCATCAAGGTCAGCTCAGCTCGTCCAGTTCAGGTCACCTCGGCCAAGCTCGCTGTCGTGCTCTAATAGTTTTTACACGTAAGACTTCCCTCCAACTTCTAAGGTCATAATCCCTTTTGTCCGACCCCGTTGGGTGTGTTATCGACCTATGGAAAGCTCATTGAGCCAGATTCCATTCATATGCCTGTGAAGTGATTAGAGGTCAGCCAAGCTCATCCCAGGCTCAGACAACCGCCAGTCGGGCCAGCTCAATAGTCTCGATCACGCAGACCTTCAACCCAGAACATAACTCTTCAGTCCTAACTCCGCTATGCCTCGACCCCCAAGTGGAAATCCACTGGTTTCAATATTGCATACATGTTCTGTGGGGATATTAAGATCACAATCCTTCTTATCGTTGTGTTTTACAAAGCGCTCGCCTTGCTTAGTTGTGTCCATGTGCATAGTTCGATATCGGCTACGATCACTGCATGGTACGTCAGAGCACCGTTATCGGGTATGGTAGGTTTTCTGCGAGGCCATTAAAGGCCATATGGTTTAGTTCCAAAACTTGGGATCAAAGGATAGAGGATTTTCATAACAGGGCTCTACACAAATTCCAAGACTGTGGTGGGTTGGGCTTGAACCGAAACTAAAAAGTTTTCTTAGGTTTCTAGTTATCGAGGGTTGTGCGACGATTGGAACCAAAATGGTTCATGTTTCGTGGAGGCCGTGAGGTACCCGCTGGATGGGTCAAGATGGTGACCTTTGTTCAGTGCATCGTGGTCTTGTTTAAGCAACATGAAAATTGTGTGTTGTTGGTGTGATGCGCTGGGCGCCCCGCATGGATCAAGCCAGTTTGTGTATTAGCCCATGTGAGTTAATTTATGTTATTGCTATGTGTTAATGAATAACATGTTGATTGTGTATAAACTTCGTCAATATATGCATGCATAATATATTAACATGAATTATGGTGAAATGGCATATTGCATTTCATATGCACTGGGGAACCTAGAGTAATAGGTGTGAGTGCATGACATGAAAGAAAATGGAAAAGGATTGTGAAAGGAATTTCAATGGAAGATTTTTCGGAGAATTGTGTTGGGAGATTGTCAAAATGGGCCATTTCGATGAGGACCAATGACCAAGCTTGTAAGGCTATCCAACGTATTCGCCGGAGGGTAGTCCAACATATTTACCGGACCCTAGAAAAGTTTCTGTGAGAACAAAAGATTTTGTTTTGAAACAATGTTTTGCTCACATTCGCTTGTGCATGCGTGAGGGAGTCTGGGAGGGCTTCGAGACACGGGAGTGGGTGGGTCACATTCTCATCCATATCATGTAGACATTTCTGAGTAGGAACGCATATGTTTTGCTTGAATGTTTGTGCCATTGCATGAGCACTTGTGTGGGAGTAACCCATGTAGGAAAATTCCACTACTAGGCGTTGCTCATCCCGTCGTGGGATCCCCCCTTCGTGCACTCCGGACAGTACAGATCAAGGCCCTTAAAGGCCGAGATTATGGGACGATTTAATCAGAAGGTTAAGAAACAATGTAAACTGGTTTATCTCGTATTTTGTAAATTCGAAAGACGATCTCAGCCAGGTAAATTGCAATTAAATAAAATTATAAATTAATTCCTTTTGTATAAAGTATACATTGTGAGGAGGGATGTATGGGCCAATGTGGCCATTTTACTTATGTATAGGTCTCCCATGATTTGAGACACGTGATTCCATGCTCTATTCGTGGTCAACTGAACCCTCGGATCACAAAAGCGACATTTATCTGAGGATGTTCATCGAGTTTTAAAACAAAAAAGCTTTTTGTTTTCAGATAAAGGTCACAGAAACACCAATGACAAGGTTTTACATTTGCATAAGCATGTGTGAGGGAGCAGGAGGACTTAGTTAAAGGCATGGTGAGTGACACTTCATTCATAGCATGTAGGCATTCTAGAGTAGAAACTGCCTTTTACTTGGAATGTTTGATTGTGTGAAAATGGCATTGCATGTGCACTTAGGTGGGGAGTAGCCCTTATAGGAGTTTACCCTACTCGGCATTGCTCACCCCGTCGTGGGACCCTCTTTAAGGTACAGGGAGTATGTAGGTGGACGGCTCTCACTCGAGGCCGCAATTATGAAAAAAGTCGGGTTGTGGCTTGTAATTAATTTTTTGTAAAGAATCTTGGAACAAACTAGTTATAGCTTGTATTTTGTGTAAAAAGAATTGTAAAAATACTTTGGAACAACCTTGTTGTAATTTGTAATATTTGTAAGAGTGTTGTAATTAAACTCTTGAGGATTATGGTAATTAGTCTTGTATATTCTGTAGTGTGGATGAGTAGGCATGGTTAGGCCACTTTCACTCATAATTGGACCAGTGAGGTAATTGTATTATATTGGGCCATGTTGCTAGGTTTTTTATGGCTGTGCTTGTATTTTAGGTAGAGCTCCCTGCATGCTGAGACTGGTCCGATTAACTCATGGGTCCCGGAAAAGGGGACACGATGGTGTGGTGTTTGGTTCCCTGACATCCACCAGTCTTCCGCTGGTTGACGGGTTGTCAACGAACCCCCGAGTTTTGGGGCGTCACATTTTTGACAATTTGGAGCATTGTGTATCATATATATATATATATATATATATATATATATATATATATATATATATAAATACTTTATAAGTTCTCAATTCAATAGTATAATATATTTCATCAATTAAATCATGATTCAACTATAGGTTTTAATATAAAATCACGTATCACCATTTTATCAATACAAAATTATTTTAATCTGTGAATTTTGCCATTCATATCTTTTTAGTGTTCGTGATATTGTCTCATAACTTTAAAAATGAAATTTAACTTTAGTAACAATGGTAGAAAAGTTATAAAACAATAATATGAAAATACAAAGCAAGTGATAATAAATTATAAATATTACTTATTTTTAAAAGAATATATATCTATATATATATAATGATAATTAAAAGTAAAAAATTTAGTACAAAAGGAATAAACTTGTTTTTTTTTTACTTATATTCACTTTGCAATGCAGTGTTTTACTACAAATAAACAGCATATTTAAATCAAAATTTTGCAAACGTCATAAGTATTAAGGTGATATTTATTGTTTTTATTAATTTGACAAGTTTTTTCTAAAAACCCTAGCCGCTCCTCTCTATTCTCTCTTTCATGCCCTTATTTGTTAGAGAGGATGTGTGGAATTTTTTACTATTTTTGACGTGAAATTACTTTCTATTATTTCCTTTCCCATATTTGGGTTTTTTTCCATTGCTATGGTTTCTTTCATACCAATTTGGGTTTACCTTTATTTTTCGTGGTTTTGTCATAATCTTGTTGCGACGGTAGTCAGGTTGTTTACATTAGCTTCTTCGTGGCTGCTGATAGTTCATATGACAAAGTTCAACTGGCAAAGTCACAGGATCAAACCTCCATCATCATTATACGAGAATGTGGAATATTAGATATTATAAAAAATGACTAATGTTTTTATCATTGATTGATTGACTCTACTCTGTAGGGGTAGGCATGGTTCGGTTACCATGGCACAAAATAAAACCGACCGTCGGCTTTTGGTTTGTTATTTATATAAACCAAAAACCTAGCCATTAATATAGTTAACCAAATCTTCGGTTAACCATTTGTTCGGTTAACCATATATCGGTTTTTCAATTAACCATAATTAAAAAATAAATTTGCAATTCTATAATCATATATTAAAGTTCAAAATATAAGAATTATCACAAATACAATAAAAAAATGCAAAGAAAAAAAATGAATACAATCTATTTATTTGCAATCTCATAACACTAGTGCATTTATAATACATCCACAAATAATGTATAAAACGTATGAGATTAGATAATTTAATCATGATTTTTTTATCAACCACATGTTTTAACAACTTCAATAGAAAAAGAAACAAATCCAAAAAAATCACTATCTATATGTTTTGGTTTTGAAGAAAATGATAAAAGCTTGGTTTTAAAGAAAAAAGTAAAAGCGAAGGAAACATATATATATATATATATATTGTGAGACCCCGGATAAAGTAAAAATGACAGACACGTTGCAAACCCGAATTTCTCTATGATCTTGATGACGACGCAGGACATACCGCTGAGTCTGCCTCGAAATCTAAGTACATAGTCGATCTCTCACGACCTAGAAGGCTTAGGAATTGCAATTTTATTTTGAAAGATAAATGATTGACCGAGAGGGCACACGTGGCATGAAGATGCATGCCATGTGGCACCTGAGGAGAGGACACTTGGCACTTGGGTGGAAACCATGTTGCTTGGCCTCGTATGAGAGGATAGTGGTGGGAAAGTGGGCATGAACACATGTGGAATGCTATGTCATGAGAGAGAAGGAAGAGGTGTTCTACACTTGATAAGCATTCCCACCTAAACAATTTGTTCGGGGAGCAAGAGAGAGAAAAGTGTTAAAAAGAAAAAGAAAGAAAGAAGGTTATTTAATTTTAAAGGAAAGAGAAACCAGCAGCTTCGATTAACAAACGAGAGCCGCAAAGCAGCGAACTGATCCGACTTCGGAGGTAGCCCTTCCCTACCGCGTTCTTGTTTAAGAGCCAGGAATGGCTATACGTTACCAGTAAGGCTGGTTAAAGAATAATTTCTATAGAATATCGCTGGTCGACCCGCCGGCCCAGAGTTAACCCGCTTCCGGAACCGACATTGTAAACAGTTTCGGGATCTCGAAAGGGTGACAGATTCCTAGTTGTGTACTGTGTACGTCGCTTTTCCTCGGAAGCCTGGCATTGAACTAGCTTTATGTGTTATTGCTTGTCTAATAATACGCAGACAGTGGAAAAAATGATGTTGAATATATGCATGTTTGTTATATATTAACGCGGATGCTTCATGTGAAGCATGGCTGATAGAGGTTAATGTAGTTCGATCATGCATGTAATATGAGATATTATGCAAGGATACGGTCAATGGGCAGTAAAAGGGTCAATGCTGAACTGCAGTGGAGCAAGAATAAATGGGTATTCTGAGGTCATATCCTGTAAGAATAGCGATCAGAGGTCATCTAACAAATTATATCTGAGGCTCGTCCAATGAACTCATCTGGAGGGTTGTCCAATGAGGGGCTCCTTGAGATGGTCCACTTGGTTCATAATTTTGAGGATTGTCCGGCTTGCTTGGCCTGAGGGTTGTCCAAGCGTGTAAAATATCTCGAGGTTATCGATACGAAGTTGAACACAATTTCAAAACAAAAAAAAAGCTGTTTTGAAATCCAGTTTTGGATACATGGCAAAATTGTAATGCACAGAGAAAATGCTGAGATCAAGAGGATATAAACATTCATAAAGATACATATTTTATATGAATGTGTGTGTGGAATGATTTTATGGATTATGCCATTGTGATGTGCACTTTAGTGTATAGCCCTTGTAGGAGACTTTCATCGGGCATAGTCTGTACTCTGCTGTGGGAAAAATATTTTCATACCTGAGGTACACCAAGAAGTGCACTGCCAGGTCTTAGTTGAGAGGAAGATCTTAAGAGGCTGGCTTAAGCTCCTTTTGTAAAATTTCTAGGTAGAGTTCGCTTGTTTTAAATCAACTGTCAAATTTTGTACTAGTGATGTAAATAAATTGTAATTAAACTCAGATTATATGTTTAATACAATTTGGTAAGGGCTGTGTCTTCTTGCCTGAGGGATGTTTGTCAGCTCAACCATAGAAGTCGCCATTCGATCCCATGTATTAGTCAACTCTTAAGACTGATTGTTTGTTGGGAAATTCAAATAATTTGAATTTGTTTCTGTGGTATATTGTAGCCCCATCAGTAAGCTTGATGTAGCCAATCACCCAAATCAGACCCTCTACACCAAGTATGGCCTTTACTCATGGTGTCTGAGATGATTTAGCCGTGTCAAGCTTCTACCGGAAGCCGATCTTCTCGGGGCGTAGCTAAGCTCTCCCGGCGCAGCCGACCCCTTGCAAATGACCCCTTTCCGGGCCGAGCCGACCTCACGAGAGCCACCTCAGCGCAGCCGAGCCTCTCCCAATCGAGCCGACCCTTCCGTCAAGCCTCGACGAAATGACCCTGGGGGTGTAGAAATGAGATCTCCCTACGAGTCGACCTCTCGCGTAGCCAGCCTTTCCGGCCAAGCCTCCTCTTTGGGATGAGTCGACTCTCTTGGGCAGAGCTGAGCTCTTCTGGCCAAGCTCTCTTGGGATGAGCTGACCTCTTTGGGCAGAGCTGGTGCCTTCAGCCAGAGCTGATCTCTTAATTGGTTCTTCTGCTCTGTTCTGCAGAAATGAGTTTGATAGTCAACTTTGACGACCATAAATTTCGGGTCCGAAGTCTATTTCAGTATGCTCAGAGACTCTATGGAAAACCTTTGGCATAGAATCCATCCATATATGGATCATCATGCAACAGAGCTCTAAGTATTGTGTTTGAAAAAGAGACGAAAAGACAAGAGGGTACCGGGTCGACTCGCATGTCGGGCCGCCATGTGAAGCTCCAACTTTGGATGACCATAACTTCCTTGTCCGAAGTCCGTTTCAGGTGTTCTTAGACTCTATGGAAATATTCTTGAGTCTATAATCTGACCACATGCCTGTGAGTGGAATTTGGTGCTCAGTACAAGCCGACTCTTCGTCAGCCGACTCTTGGCCGAGCCGGACCGCTTCAGGGAACAGCCTGCAAATGCAACTTCGTATGATCATAACTTCCTCGTCAGTTTGTTTTATGCTGCCTAGACTCTATGGAAAGCCTTCTGAAGCCCAGAATCTAACCATATTCTTGTGATAGAATTTGGTGCCCATAGTTATGCGTGGAAGTTGACCACGCACCAAGTGCACCACCACCGGAGTGTTGAATGAGAGGAAAATCGTTATGTGTCACGCCGATAACTGAGCACACGCGAGGTGCGCGAATGAGGCCATACACAGCTTGTTATAGGTTACCGGGTGGAAAAATATTTAAAATAAAAAAAATAATTTCCGGATTTGGGGTGTCATCGGCTGGTATCGTGAGCCTGTTTATAAAGACCTAGTAAGAACGCTATCACTAACAACAACGCTAGGTATCAAAGAAAAATTGAGGTACACACCATCTGGTTTAAATGGGTATGGTTTAGATCATGCATCCATTGTGCATTCTCAAGGAATTGTTGTACTGATATTATGCTATATATTATGTGAATTATAGGCTTATGAAAATATATATAGGAAGTATTGAACACTAGGGTGAGGTTAACCTTACAGGGTTTGAGAAATAAATAAAACAAATTTGCTATTTGTTATGTAGATGGCAAGTCAAGGAAGGGGGGACTGTGGTCGCCCACGGTGCACACCACCTGTTTTTACTCACAGGTCTGTAGAGGCCAGCGGTGTCACCTCACGCCATTGCAAAATGGCAGATGGGTATACTGGGACAAGGGAGTAACTAATAACCTCCAGAGGTTACGCACATCATCCTCCAGCACAGTGGAGGAGGACCCCAGCTATGGTGGACCATTGGTTCCGACTGTGTTGAGAGAGTTTTGAGGCGTGAGATTACCTCCGACGCATAGATCAAAGTAGCCATATTTCAAACAGCAAGTGAGTCCTGTGTATGGGCGGGACTCAAGCAAGCTCAAGAAATTCGGGAAGCAATGACATGGGAGAGCTGAGAGAGCCTTATGGCAAGTTTTTTCCCAGATTCGCAGACATGAAATCCGTGAGTTCCTAAGTTGAAAACAAAGTGGATCGATGACAAGACTCAGCACGTGACTGCCTGATAAGTTAGCGCGTTTCGGGTGATTGGCGGGCCTGGCACGCCAAGGTGAGAAAAGTTCGAGGATGGCTTGTTGTCCATCCAGCAAGATCAGGCGGGACTTTCCCGCAAGACATGGATTCTATGGTCGACAAATTTTGGCCATAGAGAGATAGATGACGCCTCGAGCATCCGAGACACTCCAAAGCAAGTGATGCTGATAAGGAGTGGTCACCTCTCTCGAGCCTAGAAAAAGCAAAGGACTTCTCGCTCCATGAGGGTTTTCGGTGGATGTACCGCGGGCTGCGCCAAAGCCGCATCGTGGCTCCTAGCTGGGGTCAAGATCGATGACATGTTATCATTGCCATCGCCACTGACATATGAGACCCGGATCGCCATAGAGTAAGGATCCTGTGGTCGGGACACACCTCGCCCTGGGCCATTGGGGCTGGACACACTCGCATACGATGTTCTTCTTACACTAGCATGGGGCCAGAACATATATCGTCCCAGCAATGGCACTGGGCCAGCCAGACAGGGCCAGCATGGGTCGAGGCCGGCGCAGCACCAGCTGCCGACTGGGACCCAGGCGTTTACACCGGGCATAATCAGCTACAGAGCCTACGATCCGTCTGCTATATTGGTATGTTTCTACTCGCACCTATGGGCAAGAGTATTGTTTGATTCTGGTGCATCTCATTCATTTATTGCTGCATCTTTGTGCGAATGTTCGGGATTATCAATCTTTCGAAAAGCCAACGCACGTGAGTTCTCCCAGGAATTGGGGTGAGATCGATCGGGACATGTTCGGGATTATGAGTTGTGAGATCTCCGGACTTACCACTTATGGATCTTCGAAGCATGGACATACCCAACTCGATGTCATTCTTGGCATGGATCGCTGGATCGCACACCAACGCCATTGATCAGGATCGTAGGAGGGTTACCGCCACAATAATGTGATGATATTCAGATACATTCTGTGGGGATAAGACAGATGCTACCCTGAGCCTGTATGACTCTAGGTGGCACCTTAGACAATGGATAGGCTGGGAAGGTAAGCCTTACTGGAGGACGCAGAGGCTTCGTAGTTTTGAGCTCCACCGGGTGGCATGTGAGCTCGAGGATGTTTTTCCGTACAAGTTACCAGGATTACCCCAAAGGATGTAGACTTTGTCATTGAGCTTACACCCCGTACGCGCCCATTTCTATGACTCCACATAGGATGTCGCCAATTAAGTTGCAGAAACTCAAGGTCCAGATACGTGGATTATCGGGACAAGGGTTTCATTAGGATCGGAGCACTCACCTCGGGCGTCCTGGCTCTATTTGCTAAGAAAAGGATAAGACCTTCACTGTGTACTTATCATCTATTACGAAACAGTAACGATCAAGAACTATTATCCTTTTAATGAGGATTTAGAATATTTGTTTGATCGGGCTTGAGAGGGGCGGATGTACTCTAAGATAGACTGCGACCGTACCATCGCTGAGAGTTAGAGATAGACATCTTTAAGATAGAGTTCAAAAACGCTAAGATGGTACTGGAGTTCATAGTGATGCCTTCGATTGACGTAATGCACCAACAAGATTCATGGATCTCATGCATAAGGTCTTCCAATTCTGTTTCTAGATCTATTATGGTGTTTTCAGGACGATATCTCATCTACTCCGAGACAGAGGAGGATCATGAGATCACTTGGTACTCGCCTGCACCCGGTGACATCATTGTATGCCAAATTCGTAAAGTGAATTCTGTGGCTTACTCCGAGGTGAGACTGGACAGCCTGTGGCGGCCTTCGTGTGTCGCAAACCCCGAGAAGGTTGAAGCTATTATGAGCTGGGAGAGGCCGAAGTCAATCTTCGAGATACGCAGTTTCTTGGGATTGGCTAGATATTACATGAGGTTCATTGAGGATTTCTCCCGCTAAGAAGACCTATGTCTAAGCTTGGACCGTAAAGGAGGCTGCTTAAGTGGAATGACTCGCGTAGAGGCATTCCAGAATTGAAACGGAGGCTTACTATACCTTCTATTCCGCAGTCCCTAAAGGGCAGGAGTACTCGCAATCGGGTGGATGCTTCAAGGACGGATCGATATGTTTTGATGCACCTCGAGAGAGGTATTGGCTTATGGTTCTACGCTTGAAGAATCACGAAAGCAAAATTACCTACACATGACATGGAGCGGGCTACGCCACCGCCTGCCTTGAAGATTTGGCACCACTATCTATATGGTGAACAGTTCGAGGTATTTTCAGACCACAAAAGTCTGAAGTATATCTTTACACAACGAAACCTCAACATGAGGCAACGTAGATGGATAGAATATTTAGAGGATTATGACTTCACTTGCACAATGTCCCAAGGCAACGTGGTGGCCGATGCACCTGGCCTAAGTCACAGTGGAGTACCGGCTAGTATAGCTTCCTAGGAGTGGCGTATGATTGAGAGATTGTGGGATACCAGTTACGGTACAATGATCGTGCCTCAGGTGTTATGGGAAGTTTAATGGCTACGCCTTCCCTAACGAGCAGGGTGATTGAGTCTCAAGGACAAGACATAGAGGTAGTGTCCATCAGTGGACCTACTGGGCCAAAGTATGGGTGATGAAGGTTAGCTATCCACACTTATGGCGCCTTTGCATTAGGACAGTTGTGGTTCCCCAGCTTGATGAGTTGAGAGAGGAGATCCTCAGGAGTTCCATTGCTCTCGCTTTCAAGAATAGCATCTAGGTGGCACGAAGATGTACGAGATCCGCCGCCGCATTATCGAGCGAATTGGCAGACACGTCGATTTTATTCGACGGTTTCTCACATGTCAACAGGTAAAGGCCGAGCACCAAAGGCCTACTGGGCTACTCCACCCACGGTAGCTGAGTAGCCGGAGCATGTCACGATGGACTTTGTGACTCACTTACCACGAACACGCTGTAGACATGATGCTGTGGGTCATAGTAGACCTGGCCACGTTCCATTTCTAGTCGCAATGACCTTTACACTGAGGAATTCGCAGCTCGTATATAATAGAGATTGCTAGTTACATGGAGTACCAATATCCATCGTATTCGGACAAAATCCTGTGTTCACGCACTTTTAGAAGAGTTTCCTGTAAGGCTGCGACATAATTGATGATGAGCACCGCTTCATCCACGTATCGTATGGTCGTAATGAGAGGACTATACAAGTTTAGAGGACATGCCAGCAGATGCATCCTAGATTTCAAGGGTAGCCGGGAAGAGATTTTTCCTCATAGACCCGCCACAACAACAGTTATCGGGCAAGTATACAGATGGCACCCATGAGGCCTTATAATGGGAGGCCATGTCGATCTCCGATTTATTGGATCTGAGGTGGAAGAGAGCTCCAACACTGGTCCCCGACTTCGATCTCGAGACACCAATCGAAAGTGGGTCCGATAATTAGGAGGCCTCTCCTCACCCGATCAGTCGGCAAGAGTTACGCCGATACAGCGGACGACCCCAGAGCTCGAGGCGGCGATCATGTCTTCAAAGGTGATGCCTAAAAAGAGGAGTGGTCGATTCTGAAGCGAGGAAACTATCACAAGGGTTTATCAGCCCTTGAGGTACTCGAGTAGGGACAAGCTTGCATGATCGATTAGCATTACTCGCCAGTCAGTGTCCATGAGGTATTCCATGTCTCTATGCTCTAGAAGCACACTCGCATCCACCATGTAAAGGACCTGGGGCCAGCTTGTTATTATGCATGGGACCTTCTCGAGGAGGGACTCCATGCGTATTATGGATAAATGAGCAGTGTTTTGCGCCTACAAGACCGTGAGGCTAGTGGAAAGGCCGCGGGCAACACAGAGGATGAGAAGGCAAATACTGAACGTGAGGACACAATGCTATGACTTATATCCTTTCCTCTTTGAGGACGGAGGTATGCGGTTTAGTTATTTAGCATTTAAATGACTTACATAAGTGCAGTGATTGAATGTATATGTGTGTGTGAATTTCGGGACGAAATTCTTTTAAGGGGGGAAGAATGAGACCCTAGATAAAGTAAAATGATAGACACGGGTTGCAAACCTGGGAATTTCTCTAGATCTCGGATGACGACGCAGGTCATACCGTTGAGTTCGTCTCACGAAATCTAGGTACATAGTCGAATTTCGTCGAATTCCGAGAAGGTCGGAATTGCATGTATTTCAAGACTAACAGATTTAATGAGAGGCACATCGTGGTACAAGATGCATGCCAAGGGGCACCCGAGGAGAGGACACTGGCACTCAGGAAGCCAAGTGTCACACTTCTATCTTGCACATGAGAGAGGATAGTGGTGGGAAAGTGGGCATGAATGACATGTGAATGCTATGTGTCATGAGGAGAGAAGGAAGAGGTGTTCTTACACTGATAAGTATTCTCCACCCAAAGCAATTGTTCGTGAAGAGGAGAGAAAAGGGAAAAGGGAAAAGAAAAGAAAGAGCAAGAAGATAACGGAAAGGAAAGAGAACTAGCAGCCTCGATTAACAAATGCATGAGCTGCAAGCAGTTGAACTGATTCGCACTTCGAGAGTGTAGGGGTCTTCCTACTCCGTTAGTCTTTTGTTTAAGAGCCATGAAATGGCTATGATTTGCAGTCTTAGTAAAGGTCGTTTAAAGAATAATTTCATAGAAATTGCTGTTGGTCGGGACCGCTGGTTCAGAAGTTAACCGCAGCCTCCGAACCGACATACCGTGAGTTTGCATCCGAAAGGTGACATTCGGTTGTGTACCGCAGTACGTCGCTTTCTAAGTCGGTGATTGAAATTCCGGGCCATGCTATATCGCTTGCTCTCGGTCAATACGCAGATTGCGGTGAAAATGATGCTAATATATGCATGCTTGTTATATATTAACGTGATGCTTGGTGTGAAGCATGTATTGGGTGAGTGTTACATGAGTTCACCGGCGTATGTAACATGAGATTATTATGCAAAGGACATTATTGCATGCACTGGTCACGCGGTGAATCGGGTGTGAGTGCATGAATAAATATTCGGAGAGTCGGGCCCAAAGAATGTTGATTTAGGAGGCTGTCCAAATAAATGATATTCGAGGTTTGTCCAATGAATCCTATCAGAGGTTGTCCAAATGAGGGGTTCTCAGAGATGGTCTAGTGGTTCGAATACTCGGAGACGGTCCAAGGTTTACTATTCGGAGGCCGTCCTGGCAAATATTCAGAGGTGGTTGTCGACATCGAGGCTCAAGGTTCCAAAACAAAAAAGCTTTTGTTTTGAAACTATTTTTCATACATGGCAAATTGCATGTATGAGAGAGCTCGGTTGAGACTGGGCATGTGGACAGTGCCCAAAATGTGCCATTTTGAACTCATTTTTAATAGTTTCGGTTAATATCATACTAATTGTTATAATTAACTCAATTGACATGTTCGGGTCCCTATTGCATTTCTAATTGCATTCCGAGACTGTTTTTGTAGTTTTTTTAGGAATTGGAGGCCAAATTTTCGTGTCAATCCAATCATAACCAAAGTCGGCCGATTTCCATCAATTTCATATGGTCTCATATCAATTTCGCCAGTCAGAATGAAGAATTTCAAAGGTGAAGAAAATTGAAGAAAAATACAGCAAAGTGCCGCGTGGATGCAAAGTGGAGCAGCAAATGCTGGATGCAAGAACAAATATTCTCGCTATTTACGCTACTATCATAGCGAAAAGATTAGGTACAGTTAAAATCAAAATTTCCTCATGATAGGCACAAATTTAAGCTAGCGAAATTTCGCCATTTGCAGTTTAAAAAATTACCTGCTCCTAGTAAATTTTTGCTTCGCTATTTCTTGCATTTTTCGCTATATAGAGCGAAATTTTCGCTATATAGCGAAATTCACTATGCATAGCGAAATTCCTGCCCCTGTGTTTTTGATGTTTTTGATTCAAAACGACCTCGTTTTGATTAATTACCATATTGTCCCCATTGTAATCTTATATTTTTGGTATTTTTGGTATTTCACACAATTGGGTTGGCTATATAAGCCAACTTATAGATTTTTGTAACCCTAACTTTTAATCTTTCAGTACATACGCAGCTTTTCTCTTTAGGTTTACAGTTTTCTCTTCTCTCCCGCTTTCTCTCACTTTCAAGTGCCAAACACCCTGCGGATGACAACTTGGAGGATGAGCTGCAAAACCCTTTCCTCCTTGAAGTGGAAGGTTGTCAGAAACTGGCGCTGCCGGTGGTTCCCTGCTTTTCACGCAGCAAGTTTTTACATTTTGGTTCCTAAATTTATAACTCTAGGTTTAAAGCTTTTTGATGTACTTTCTTTGGTCAATACTTGGCAAGCTTTTAGGGTTTAGTGTATTCTAGCTTTAGATACACTAATATCCATTAGTTGCCATTTACTTACCGAGGTAGGTTAAGGGGCGGATTTTCACCCCAAGTGCATCCACTTTGATCATTACTTGCAATCTTTAGGTTCAAAGGGATTCTATTTTTATCTGATTGAGACTCATTTAGTTACCCTTTACGAATCATCAGAGATGAGTCAAGATAGATTTTCACTGTAGGAACCTTAAATGCTAAATAAATGCTTTCTACCAAAAGGGAAATTATTAGGGTTTAGTTTTTAAAGCTAAATGAAGATCCGGTTCGGGAAATGACTATATGTCATGCTCCCCTAACGCGATGCGAATGAACCCGACCTCTCGCTAGCCTAGGACCTTTAAACCCAAAGTGGCTCAAAACTTCAAGGAGTTCTATTTTTGCTACTTTATTTCACTTTAAATTTCAGCTTGCAAACCACTAACCCAATCGCTTTTATCACCACCTTTTAAAAATCCAAATTTAATTCACCATTTTTTGGGCTTCACTCAAATCATTTGTACGTGAAAAACCTATCCCCTCGTGTTCGACCCTAAACCGCTATAATGACAAAGAGTTTAATTACTTAGGAGGAGTAAAGGATACAAATTTTGTTGATTCCGACACCCTTACCGTGGCACGAATCAAATGGCGCCGTTGCCGGGGATGGTGCCCAAGTGCATTTGACGAGCTGTGGAACACTTGTGATCCTCATCACAAGTTTTGGTGAATTTCTTTTATATTTCATTGTCATTTTTTTACTTTCTTTTCATTTCATAAAAAAAAAAAAAACACTGCTGCAGGACTTTTTTTGTGTGCCATATTTATACCGTTGTGGATTACATTTTCAAAGGGGTTTGAATTGTAATCTAATGGAAGAGTATATCAATACAATGAGTACCCTATGGAGAGAAACCCTAGAGCTTACATGTCCATGAGGGATTATAGAAACCAATGGATGAGTTCACCATATAGTAGTGCTTACAACTATAGTTGGGGGAATCACACAAATTCCTCATGGGAACCAAGACCTCCACAATATTCACCTCCTGAACCTCCATATTATGCCCCCACTTCTCGCCAGCAAACACCAACCCCAACCTCTATTGAACAAGCCATCCCCGAATCCTGGAGCAAACAAGCTGATAATTTAGAGGAGCAAAGGGCGCGATCGGCCCAAGTTAATCAGAAACCTGACACAAGAGAGAGCCCCTAACAAGAAATCGATGGGTTCCAAAGTCAAATTGATAAAAATTGGACATCCCGTAGAATCCATCTCAAAGCTCGCCAATCGCCTTTGTTCATCAAGAGGAAGAAGATCCATGGGCACTGGTGCTTGGATCGACATAATGGCAGAGGGAGCAGAGTGGAACAAATGTACCCACACCGTGGAGCTTATGAGGATTTTGGGGTTGAATTATCCGAAGGATCGCTGAATCCTCATATATGTGTGATGTCAATCACGTCCATGGGAGAAGAAAGAAGAAACCTCCCTAATGTTGGCTGAGGAGAGTAGTGGGAAAGAAATAGTGGAAGAGCCCCAAAAGCATGTCCTTCAACCAAGTCCCACAGAATTGAACCCCACTGCCAATGCCAAGACCACCTACAGCCCACTACCAAGCAGGCCATATTGCCTATACACTGAGAAAACCTGGGGCAAAGACTGCCTTCCCAAACCCATGCCACCCATCACCGGTCAGATAACATTTCAAGAGATTAGTGGCCATCAGATGCACTCTTTGCCAATTAAGAATTAAAACTGTGGGCAGCCCGCACATACCGCATGCGCATAGTGAATGGTTTCGGGGGTGCCTGGGCCTCGATTTACACCCAACCTGCATCTCTTTGAGTTCGCTCAGCTCCAGCAAATCTCCAAAGGCCTAAGGAGGGTTTTGGGAGCACAATTTCCCCACTTTTTTGTTTTAATTTTTCTTTGCCTTATTTTATTTTATTGTATTTTATTTTAATTTCATAATTTTTCTTCTTAGATTTTATCTAATTTTTAAGTTACTTATGTTTTTTAAATTAATTTTTGCTTTTCTCGCACTTTTCCTATTTTTTCAATCTAATTTTTGCAGCTTTGTTATGCAAATTTTGAAGCCCTGGTTGAAAATCGTAGAGAGCAGATAGTAAATTTCGCAATCATAGCTTAAAAATTCACAACTTAGCTTAAATTTTCGTATGTGAAAATTCCTCACAATTTGAATAAATTTTAGTCATTTTACAATTTTTTCACTCTCACATCTCTTAATTCTCACTAGGCTGGGCCGAAACTCTACATGAAATTCCTCGTTTATAGCTTAAAATCAACACTTCGCTACAGACAAAAATGCACAAAGGTTTTCAAATTTTTTTTAATTTTATTCTGGTTTCATTTTATTTTTTATTAATTAAAAAATATTGTCTCTTAAAAAAATCGCTTTTAAAAAAAAAAAAAATTTTGTCCTAAAAAAAAATCGTTTATTTCATAAAAAATAAATAAAAAATTTTATTATCATTTATTTTCTTTTCTTTCTTTTCTCTTTCTTTCTTTTTTTTTTTTTTTTTGTTATTTATTTGGCCGATTTTTCTAAAAAAAAATTCGTACCATGAGTTGCAATGAAAATTTCGCAAACATAGCGAATTACTTACGTCATTTTCGCCAGCAATAAATTTCGCTAAGCTAGCAAAAATTTTTCACTATGGGTCCCACTTTTGCCTCCAAATTTTGTTTCGCTTATAACTTTTTCATCCGAACTCCGTTTGAGGCGTTCTTGGTACCGTTGGAAAGCTTAGAGAGTGTTAGAGAGTGTAGAATCCAAATATGGCCAAAAAAAATGATTTTTGCACATATGAAAAGGTAATTTTAAAAAATGGTCCAACTCGGTCACTTTTTTCCTCTCTTTCTCTCCCTTAATTTGCCCATTCAAGCCCAAATCCAGTGAATAAGGTGTCAAGGAAAGATCGCGAAGTTTCCATCCGGAAGAATGATCACATCTCATCAAGGAGGTAACACACTTCCTTCTTTTAATTTTCCAATCCGGAAATCATCTGACACCGAGATGTTCGGGGTCAGGGGAGAAAGCTATCGAAGGAAGTGACTTTTGTATTTATTCTTAGTACTTTTTTTGTGAAAGCCTATTTTGTGATGTTTAGTGGCTTGTCGGGTTCCTCATAAAGTCGTTATACTCAAACAGCCTTATTTTTCTAAAATTTTGGACCCGTTTGCAACCAAAATTTTTAAGGCTCTCACTTAACCCAAGTTGAAATTTAAATCCTCATTCAATTCTATTGATGTTAGATTGGGTTCCATGCTTGTTTGATTTAGATTAGTTTGAATTCTTATTGGATTTCGACCTTTTCTTCCACCTTTAGCTAACCACACACCGAGCACATTAGGTTTCAATGATAGGCTGAAAAACTGCGCAACCTCCTTTACTTTGCATAACCTGCCCTAGTTTCATTGACCGCCTTTAATAGGTTAAGGACCCATGTGGAAAGAAGGCCAATGCGTCTTCGAAAAAAAAAAAAAAAAAAGAAAAGAAAAATAATAAAATTGCAATGTTTTGCCTTGAAACCCGAGCACGGTCCGAGGGGTATATGGCTGAAAGTCTTAAAGCCCTGGGTGTCTCTAAACCTTCACTCGGGTCGGGAGTCGCCCCGTTGTTCGCTACATGGTGGATAGGTGGAGTCGAGCAAGTTGTAGGTGGCCGAGTCTCAAACCATCTGGGTCCGGGTAAAACCCGAAGAGTTAGCTGGCTCTAAAGATCCTCGCGACTTGGTGCCCTAAGCTCACCGTCGGGAGTCATCGTAGATCCCTGCTACATGGACTTTGTGAGGTCGATTCCTCAAAGACGCACCCTACAACGCAAAAGAATTGTGGAATAAGAGGTGGGTCCCGATCTATTTAGGTTGGTTAGCATGCTAGGTCATGGTAGTAGCTAGGTTTGTGTAGAGTGCATTTACGCTATCGTTGAGGGCTAATCAAATAAAACACTTAGGTTTTGGGTGGAAGTTTCTCGTTGATTCATCGAGATGGAGACTCTTTGATACCAATTGTATATCATGATAGTTATTGGACACGTGACATTATTCTTACTTAGGTTAGGCATTACTCATTCACACCTTTTGAAATATAATTCTTGTGAACATTATTTTGTTATCATTTCGGAACGCTTCTCTTTATTTTCCTGCATTGCTAAGGGACTAGCAATGTGTCGGTTGGGGGGTGTGATTAGTGCCCAAAATGTGCTATTTTGAACTCTATTTTTAATAGGTTTTGAGCACATTTTATGTACTAATTGTTATAATTAACCCAATTGACATGTTCGGGTCCCTATTGCATTTCTAATTGCATTCGTGGATCGTTGTAGTTTTACAGAATTGAGGCCAAATTTTGTCAATCCAATCTCATAACCAAAGCTCCAAGTTGATTTCATCAATTTCATATGGTCTCATATCAATTTCACAAGCTGTGAATGGCAAGAATTTCAAAGCAGTGAAGAAATTGAAGAAAATAGCAAGTGGTGCCAGGTCAAGTAGGATGCAAATGAGGCTGTTGCCGCAGGATGTGAACAAGTGAATTTCTATGCACGCTCATTATCATAGCGAAAGTTACTGTGCATAGCGAAAATAAAAAATTTCTCTATGCACAAATTTTCGCTAAGCTAACGAAATTTCGCTAGCTAGCGAAAATTACTATTCCTAGCGAAATTTTTGGTTTTCGCTATTTCTTGCATTTTTACTATATATAAATTTTCGCTATATAAATAAAATCACTATGCATAGCGAAATTCTCGCCTCTCGTGTTTTTTGATGTTTTTGATTCAAAACCACCTCGCTTTGATTAATTACCATATTGTCCCCATTGTAATCTTGCTATTTTGGTATTTTTGGTATTTCACATAATTGTTGGCTATATAAGCCAACTTATAGATTTTTGTAACCCTAACTTTAATCTTTCGGGCCACTAAGAATATTCCGCTTTTCTCTTTCTCCTCTTTCTCTCACTTTCTACTACCAAACACTCCTCGAGGATGACAACTCAGAGGATGCTTACACTTTCCTCCTTTGGAAGAGGAGGGCCATCAGGAATAATGAAGGTACAAATACTGGCCCTCTATTTTTAACGCACGCATTTATGGGTATTTATGTTCTATTTCTCAATTTAGGCAAAATCTTCTTAGGCACACCCTCACCGACATGTATTTATGCTTTTGGTTACAATGGATGCTTATCACTAGATCCTCTGTATCCAAAGTAGTTGTTTCTATTAGCCAGGTAGGTAGGTTTTGAGATATGATATCACCGTTAGAATATTTTGCCAAGTTAATGCTATGTTTCGTAAGGGAAAATCATGCGGCTCCAGTTTTAAAGCTAAATGAAGATCCGGTTCGGGAAATGACTATATGTCATGCTCCCCAATGCGAGGAAAAAGACCCGAGGACATGTTAGTTGCCTTAAAACCCTAAACCAGTGGCCCGAAACTTCAAGGAGTTCTATTTTACATTTTATTTTATTTCTTTTCAGTTTGCAAACCACCAACCCACTGTTTTTACCAAACCTTAAAATCCAAATTAAATTCACCATTTTTGACTTCACTCAAATCATTTGTACGAAGAAAACCCATCCCCGTGTTCGACTTAGACCGGCTATACTCAAAGAGCTTGACTACTGACATAAAGAGGGGAGGAACTTAGGATACAAATTTTGTTGATTCCGCATCACCCTACCGTGGCACGAATCAGCATGACATAGACATTCATATAAAGATATGCATATTTTATATGAATGTGTGTGAATGATTTTATGGATTATGTCATTGAATGTGCACTTAGGTGGGGAGTAGCCCTGTAGAGACTCTCTACCGAGCATAGCTCACCCTCAGTTGCAAAAATATTTTGTGCACCGGAGGTACACCAAGCAGGAAGGCACTTCATGAGGTCTTAGTCGGTAGGAAGATCTAAGAGGCCATTGTCTCTTTGTAAAATTTCTAGGTAGAAAACCCAGTTTTTGTTTTAAACTGAACTGGTTGTCAAATTTTGTACTTGTGATGTAAATAAATTATAATTAAACCTCAGATTATATTTAATACACTTGGTAAGGGTCAGGTCTTGCCTCGAGGATGTGTGGTCGTTGGCCCGAATCCATAGGAAGTCAGCTTTCCATTTCGATCCTATGTAATAGCGGAACTTTAAGACTGATTGTTTGTTGGGAATTAAAGGGAATTTGGACCTTTTGCCTTCTGGTATATTGTAGCACCATCAGTAAGCTTGATGTAGGCTTTCGAATCACCTAAATCGGACCTCTACAGCCCAAGTTATGGCCTTTTTACTGAGAAGGGTCTGAGAGAATGAGTTACGGCTGAGCCTTTTCCGGGCCGAGCCGACCTCTCGCGTAGCCGAGCCTCCGGCCGAGCCGACCCTTTGGGCAAAGTTCCTTCTGGCCGAGCCGACCTCTTGGGATGAGCTGACTTTGGGCAAACTCGAGCTCTTCTTAGCAGCCAAGCTAACCTCTTTCCGTCAAGCCTCTCGACGAGCCGACCTCTCGCGCAGCCGAGCCTTCTCCGCCGAGCCGATCTCTCGGGATAGGAGCCGAGCTCTCTCCGGCCAAGCCTCTTGGGATGAGCTGACCCTTAGGCAAAGCCGAGCCTTTCCCCGGGTCGGAAATGACCCCTTTGCAGGCTCCAGCCAAGCCTCGCCAGGAACGAGCCTCGGTCAGGCCAACTTCGCATGACCATAACTTCTCGTCCAAGTCCGCTTTGCGCTGCTCTTTCATAGACTCTATGGAACCATTTGAGTCTGTAGAATCCATCCATATATGGCTCAATACAATCTGAGCTCATATTGTGTTCGAAAGAGATTAAATACAATAGGTACCCATCGCTCTACATGCCGGCCGTCGCTTCATGAAGCGCCAACTTCGATGACCATAACTCTCGTCCGGTCTCGTTTCTGTGTTCTAAACCTATGGAAAGCTTTTGAGTCTATAATATGACCACATGCCTGTGGATGGCATTTGGTGCTCAAATATATCTGAGTCGATCTCTTCTGGCCGAGCTGACCTCCTTTGGCCGAGCCGACCTCCTTTGGCCGAGCTGACCTCGTTTAGGAACGAAGCTCACGCTAACTTCTGATGATCATAACTTCCTCGTCCGGGGTTCGTTTTAATGCTCTTTAGACTCTATGGAAATCTCTCTCGAAGCCCAGAATCTAACCATATGCCTGTGGATGTCATTTGGTGCCTAACATAGTTTCCGAAAAGTTGATCATTGCACTATGCACTAATTAATGGAGTCTTGAATGAGAAGCAATGCTATGTGTCATTGCGTGATAATTGAGTGACATGTGAGTATGCGTGAATGAGGCTATTATATAGCTTGTTGTAGGTTACCTATGGAAAATATTTAAAAAAAAAAAAATACCCCTGGATTGGGTGTCATATATATATATATATATATATATATATATATATATATATATATATATATATATATATATATATATATATATATTCAGTTGGTTAACCGAAACCACGATTTTTATATTTTGTAAACCAAAACCGAGATTTATGTAAAACAAAAACCAAAACCGAACCGCTCAATGCGATTAACCTAATTTTCGATTCAATTTTGATTTGGCTTTTCAGTTAATTCGATTTCTTAGGTTTTTTTACCCACCCCTACTACAATCTACATGCAATGGTATATTTATAAGGTTTTATTTGGCTTCTCCAATTAAAGTAAAAGTATCAAAGGAAAGAAAAAATATTTATATAAAAAACAAATTTCTTATATTTAATCATCCTATGAAAAAGTCTAAAATTAAATACAAATAAAATTTTTTTAAAAATTACATATTCTTAAATTGCTGTATTTTTATATAAATAAGTTAAAATAAATAAAATAAGCTTGAAGTATAAAATAAGAATAATTGATTAGATTTAACTTTACTTCTACTTTCCTTATTTTTCTTTTATCATTTTTCTTGTGAGATAATGTCTTTAAATTTGGGTTTCTTTTTAAAAAAAAAGAAATTACATTTCAAACAATTAAAAACATAATAATTTAAATTAAGATTATCAACAAATGAATTGGTTTTATTGACAAAAATATTATTTGGTTTTGGAAGAAGCCATGGGCTTTCGTGCATGACAATAGCTCTTAAAGTTGTGCACAATAATATTTCTATCATATGAGAGCAAGGAAATCTTTTGCCCAAGAAGGTTATGTTCTACTAATATATTTTTCTTTATAAGAGTTGTGTTGTCAATATGCTTTTCATAAAACTTGTAAAAGGGGGTTAGCATAGAGAGCTTCTAAAACTGCTGTGGTTTCTGCGCTGACAGCTCGTATTTATTGAAAGCTCAATCCGACAAAGCTTATTATCAAATCCTATTCATCATTATGTCGAATGTAATATTAGATATTATAAAAATGACTAATGTTTTTATCATTGATTCACACTACTGTATGGGTAGGCATGGTCTCTAGCTACTATGGCACAAAATAAACCGACTACTCGACTTTTTGGTTGTGGTTCTGTTATTTATATAAACCAAAAACTTAGCCATTAATATAGTTAACCAAATCTTCAGTTAACCATTTGTTCGGTTAACCATATATCGGTTTTTCAATTAACCATAATTAAAAAATAAATTTGCAATTCTATAATCATATATTAAAGTTCAAAATATAAGAATTATCACAAATACAATAAAAAAATGCAAAGAAAAAAAATGAATACAATCTATTTATTTGCAATCTCATAACACTAGTGCATTTATAATACATCCACAAATAATGTATAAAACGTATGAGATTAGATAATTTAATCATGATTTTTTTTATTAACCACATGTTTTAACAACTTCAATAGAAAAAGAAACAAATCCAAAAAAATCACTACCTATATGTTTTGGTTTTGAAGAAAAAAGTATATATATATATATATATATATATATATATATATATATATATATATATATATATATATATATTTCGCCTGGTTAATCAAACCACGATTTTTATATTTTGTAAACCAAAACTGAGATTTGTGTAAAACAAAAACCAAAACCGAACCGCTCGATGCGATCCTAATTTTCGATTCAATTTCGATTCGCTTCGCCGTCTCGGTTTCAGTTTTTTACCCACCCTTACTACAATCTACATGCAATGGTATATTTATAAGGTTTTATTTGGCTTCTCCAATTAAAGTAAAAGTATCAAAGGAATAATTATATAAAAATAAATTTTTATATTTAATCATCCTATGAAAAGTCTAAAATTAAATACAAATAAAATTATTTTAAAAATTATATATTCTAAATTACTGTATTTTTTATATAAATAGGTTAAATAAATAACCAAGCTTGAAGTATAAAATAAGAATAATTTCTAGATTTAACTTTACTTTACTTTCTCATTTTTCTTGTCGTACCCAAACGAGATCATGTCTTTAAATTTGATTTCTTTTTTGAAAAAGAAATTACATTTCAAATAATTAAAAACATAATAATTTAAATTAAGATTATCAACAAATGAAGTGGTTTTTATTGACAAAAATATTATTTGTTTTCAAGAAGCCATGGGCTGTGCATGACACAATAGCCTTTAAAGTTGTGCAAAAGGATAATACTCTGTAAAACACATTCTTTAAGGGTTTGCCCAATAATATTTCTATCATATGAGAGCAAGGAAATCTTTTGCCCAAGAAGGTTATGTTCCACTAATATATTTTTCTTTATAAGAGTTGTGTTATCAATATGCTTTTCATAAAACTTGTAAAAGGGGGTTAGCATAGAGAGCTTCTAAACGCAACAAACCCATTTTAGTATAGGTTAGAAATTTCCTAAATTTGAAGTTTTTTTTTTTTTTTTTTTGTTCCAAAATAGTCTTTTTTTTAAATTAAAAAATACCACTTAAGATAGTGCTTCAAAATAAAAAAACAAATTAGTGCTTCATGGTTTGAAATTTCCTAAATTTGAAGATTATTATTATTTTTTTTTTTTTGTTCCAAAATAGTTTTTTTTTAAATAAAAAAATACCAATTTAGTATAGGTTTGAAAAAAAACCCAAATTAGTGCTTCTCATCAAAACTTTCATAGTATTAATCCACGGTTTTAAATTTTAGCTTAAAATCGGGCAGCTTGTTGACTACTGGCCAATTTTTTTTTAAAGTTGAAAACACCCTTTGCTCACTTCTTCTAACTGACATCATCCAAAATTTTCTCAGCATCAAGTCTGATGACAAATTGACAAACAAAATATAAAAAAAAAAACAAAATTACATTTTAACTAAAACACAATGATCAGCAAAAGAACAAGCCACTTCAGTTGCCGGCAAGCTCCACCTGCAGCAAAATTGTAACTACTTTAAAAAGGAAAGTTGTTATTATTACGATACAGTCAGAGCTGTTATTATTGTTGATATCGTTGTTACTTACAAAGAATATGTTTCCTTTGGTATAGTTTCAGTAAGGACACATTTTTCCTATTACAAGTTCTGATTTTTTCGATATATAAAACAAGCAAGTTATTTTTAACTCCATAGAGGCAGATGGTTTAATAAATATTCTGATAGTTTTTGGATATAGATTGGCATGATAAATTAGTGAATACATCACCATTTAGGCTCGTAATAACTTGGTGAGTGTGGCAATTATTTTTGGGTATTCATAAATTCTATTGTGAAAATTTTGCTGCCATCAACCTGAGGGCTTTACAAATATCTTCATCAGTCATTTAGAATTCTTTAATAAAGAAAATCAATGCATCACAATAGTATGATTTACCAGGTATTGATAAAATAAATGAACAGAAGTTGTTCTTTTGTTTACATAATTATGATACTTTTTCATGGAATGCGCTTATGTTCTTGAGCACTCTAAGACCCCGAATTATGAACAGAAGGAACCTAAATATCTTTCTGTCACCCATCAATAGTTTTACACATCAATAGAATCACCCAGACAAGCTTCTATACAGGGATTTCCAAGGTTGGACAGTTCTAGAAGGGGCAATCCGTAGAAAATGCAGGGGGCAGGGAGGAAAGAACAAAGACCCCAAGTTATTTACATTGTAATAGTTAAAATGTACCTCTTTTGGAGCAAAGACAAACTTTGTGGAACAAAATAATGTAGCCTGGGAATCGATGCACACAAAAGCAAAGAATTCATAAACCTACATATTAAAGGAAATAAAGGCTTAATCCAAGAAATAAACATGGAAGTATCTGACATGAGGAAAAGGGCAAGAAATAAGTCTATACTTCTTCCAATTAATGAATTTCATAATAAAATAAATGAAAATGAACACCACCCCCCCAGGGCACCAACAGATTAGTAAACTGAATGAGAAACCCTCCTAGAATACAAACAATTTCATAAATTTTGGTGGCAGAAGAAAACTCAAAACGTTTTTTTCTTTTTTTTTAATTTCTAATCATAGTTGCTCAGAACAGTCATAAAACAAAATTTATAACCAACAAGAAACCTTTCAAAGAGAATAGCTCCAATAAAAATAAAACCCCTGTGGATCAAATCATGAATAAGGACTCTTAATGCAAAACAAAGAATATAGCTCTAATCATGAAGTGTCTCAAAAAAATAGATTTGGCCATCAAGGCAAGTGTAGTATGCAAACCCTGGATCAAATGTAAACTCTATACTGTAGAATGTGGCTTTAAACACCCAAACCAAGAAAATTTGCTTTGAATGGACCGACCTAAAAAATATATCAACCAAATCAATAATGGCTTTATATGCCAAACTACTGAAAATGTACCTTGATAAGGAAAGACCCAAAGAAGCCAATGAAGAAAGGACTGCACTGGAATCCAAGCCTGATCCACCCATTTGGTATGTGTATTTTAGAAGAGAGAGAGGGGCACATGGAAGCAAGGAAGATGGGCAATTGGAACATGGGGTAACGGTTTCTGTGGGGTCTTGAAAAGGAGGGGTTGGAGGTGTGTTAGGGGTGTGCGGATTTTGGAGTTGTTAGAAGTCCCTGGGCTGTGCCTCTAACACAGATTTATCTTTTTTTCTACTGCTTGTATTGAGTTTTATTTGTCGGAGGTCCCTCCTTTGGAAACTCAGTTTTTGAGGACTGCGTGGAAGAATTCTAGAGGAAATTAATAGAAAGAATACCTGTTTTTTGCCCTTTTATTTCTCTCTCCCTTGGAATTCTGTTTGGTTGCTATTATTTGCTGGAGATAGAAATACAGAACTGTCTCTTCTCTATCATACCTCTAATCATCAAGTGGCTCTAAACAATAGAATCCACCATGAAGGAGAGAGCAGAATGTGTATACTCTAGATCAAATGTAGACCCCTCAACAACTATACAGCAAAATGTAGCTCTGAACACCCAAGCAAATGAAAATGACTGAACATTCCCGATATGGAAGATGTCTCTGAACATCAAAACTGACAAGGCAACTCTTAAAAAATCATAATGGAGAAAACTTTGAATGTTAAGGTTGCAGTGGGAGTGCTGGCTCCCAAATCTAATATCTAAGAAAAGTTGGTTGAAATTGGCAAAAGGTCTTATGATAATCTCGGAGAAAGCTAGCCCTTATGCATCTTAGTCAAATATGAAGCAACCCTATTGACCTGAAAGTTGAGAAATATGCCTTACTATACAAGATCAATGTGATGCTTAGCTTTGCCTCTAACTCAACAACAATCCATTGGTCCCTCTCAAAAGAACCCATTAAGTGGAACACAGAATGATGAAAATAGCAAATAAAATCAATGTTATTCCAACGATCAAAGAGAGCATATAACATCCATGATGCTCAATGGAAATGACTTAGTTATCGGTTATGAGTGGAGGAAGATAAATACAACTTATTATATAATTAATATACTTCTATAGAAACATTCCATTTATCAGCCATAGCTGTATTTATGTATTTATAAACGAAAAACTGAGAAAAATGAGTGAGATTCAATTAGGTACCTGATTCTGAAGCTTATATATAAGCAACGAGGCATCACTGCAAGCTCCTATCAACATTTCACACAAATGTTAGTCACTTCCATGTTAAATCATAGGGAAAAAAAACTTGGTAAGGAAAGGAAACTCGTACAAGTCTTACCTTCCATCCACCAATATTTCTTTCTTACCACCTACACTCAAATTGTTAAAAAAAGCTGCAATGAATCAATGTCAAAGGTCATTGAACACTTCATCTATCTTTTTCATCGAGACGGTACATGCATCTCCTGGGTTATTCGAAATTCTAAGCTGCAACATTGTAAAAAAATTTTAATCGATACATGTATTATATATAAATTCTATGCTACAACATTGTAAAATTTATATTATATATAAATTTTAAGACAAATAAAAAAACTTACATTTTCCAAATGGACTGCGTGGACGCCCATTCCCGGGGTTCGTTTGACTATCACCAACTCATGAATATGTGATGCCTGGGTTACCCGACGCCACTTCGTAAAATCGCAGAATCTCCTTTCAGACGTGAGCCCTAGCTCCACTAACAACCCGCAAGGAAACCCGTCCCAAGCAAATTCAATATAATCATTAAATGATACAACATGATAAAACCCGCCTCGCCCATACTACAATATCCATAAAACATACCAACTATGTCCAATAGTTACCGTGAGTTAAAATTTACTTTATACAACACATATTAAAAATCTAAAATTTAATACATGTAGTAACACTAAACCAAAGCCAACCCGGCTCTCTAAAGTACCTCTATGATGAGCCGTCTCCGCGTGCGCTCCCGTGACCGAAATAATAAATTCTGACGACTGGTGAGCTATCGTCGCAGTGGAACTGACCCTGCCGGGCTACTCTCCACCTAAGCGCAATGCACGCTCCAAAAATAAACATACATTCAAGAACGTGACGATCCTACTCGAATGCCTACACGACCAACCTCGGGATCCCGGGTCCTCATCGACTCCCTCACACTCGCCTAAGCCTCGTACGAATTCTTATATTCATTCCTTTGCTTGTTAGTGGACAACCCTCCGATGTGTAGATATCAATCGCTGCCTCCGACGATTGATATTATTTATGGACTACCTCCGATATATCACTGGGCTGCCTCCGACGACGATATTTTTAGCTTTTAGACAACCCTCGAGATAATCTTACATTTGCATAACCCTTCAACTATTTTAGGACTCATCTCATACCTAATTCCTATACCAGTGCTGCTCTAGAAATAAGATATGGAATGTTGCATATGCTGGCTTCCACATGTTTCATCTACATTTAAATATATAAATACGAATATATTCACATAAAAAATTAAATCACACAATCATGTCATGCAATTTCATTCATCATATCAAAATTAGCTCACGGGCTATCAATCAAACACCCAGCAATTTAATTTAACCTCGACCAAACAGCATATTTTCACAAAAATATATTTTTAGAACATTGCTCGTGAAACGAAACCTCGGGTACCCGCTCCCATAAAACCCGTTGCCTGGCTCACTGTGAACTAGATACGATCCCGGCCCTCATACATTACCACAACACAATCCATGGCATAAATCACACCATTAGCCACCCAAACAAACGCAGAGCGCCAATGACTCCAGAATTAGTTCCATAAATACAAACAATCTTGGCCCTGAAGTTCTGGACCGATCAAACGGTCCCTCACGACCTCAAACAACCTCAAGCATCAACATGTTCTTAAACAAAGAATAAAAACGCAGGGGAGAAACCCTACCTCGGCGTGAGCTGGTCTGAACTCCTTAAATCCTGTGCACCCACGTTTCCTTTCCACAGAGAGCGCCTTCGCCTCGAAGACGCAATCCGCCTGGATCGCTGTAAAACTCAGAGAGTACATACCTCTCTAAAACCCAAAATATCTAACCTCCTGCAAGTTCTTCTCCCCTCTCCCACGTTTTTTTCCTTTTGCTTTTTGAAGAAGACAAGTCACTATGCTTCTTTTGTTCTTTAGTGACTTAAGCTTTTCTCTAAATGACCATTATGTCCCTTCATTTCCCATATTTGATATTCTAAGACTATCTCTACCGCCCATTTTTATTTCTCATTTCTCTACTCAATACCACTTATGGCACGAGTACGTGTTATATGTGACTTTCGTCGCACGAAAAATGATTTCACAAGACTCCAACGCGATGCCCCGTGCAGAAAACGTGCCAACCCGACCGGTCTCACTTTACTAAATTTTACGCCACAAATTTCTAGATTTCGTGAGACGATTCCAAACTGCGGAAATCCGGCTTCGTCATCCGAGATTCAGAGAAATAAATTTACGGATTTTAACCTAAATTATAATTTTGTAATCTAAATTACGGTTTTGTTCTTTTTCCGTAAATTGGAATTTCTTGCCCTACATGGACGATGGAGTTTCACGTAACAAAAAGAAAAACCATATTTCTTGCTTCATATTTCATGTACCTCTCTATAGGTAAGTATAACAAACGAAATTCGTATCCATCTCTCAATCGAAAGCCAATTAACTCAGATTCGCGCCAACATCCACTAATCCATACTTACTGACATAGCTAATATTTATGAGGATGCAAAGCATGGATGTTGAGTTGAGCAAGATGAAGTTGTGATAAAACATAGAAAAGGGCACAATAGCCTTCTCTGCTTTTCCTTAAGATTTCACTGCAATCGTATTTCTCTTAAGTGCTTTTAACAGAGGCTTAGCCTTCAAAAAATCTAATGGTGAAAACATTACTGTTATAGCCCACGCAGATGCATGAGGCTGACAAATGGATCGACATTCCAGCCTACTCTACAGATGCATTCGCATACAAGACATTTTTTGCAAATTTACAGATTCAGTTTTTTACATTTATGTTAAGTCGTCGGCTTACATGCTTGTACCACGAAAGCTTAAATCTTTTTGTTTTAACATAGATTCATTTCACCAATGGATTGCTCTCTCAAACAGATATACACGGAGCTTTTTGTGTTATCGCCATAGCAATGGTGTCAGATTCTCATGGAAATTTAATGTAGGAAAACTTGTTGACATGGTATCTAGTGTTAAAATTCAGATTCTTATAACGACAAAAGTAGCTTGCACAGCAGAAAGAAGACTTTTGCAAGGACTATAAGAAAGACATGCAGAAATCTCAGATGTTATATTCCAGAGAGAATGGTGAAAACAAGTCAATATTCTGAAATGAAATACTTGAATAGATATTTTATGCTTAGAAGTTATTCTACACCTACTGAACAACGGTAAGTTGTTGGAAAATTAATTTTCATTTTAGATTTTAAATAATTATCTTTTTTATTTACTTTTTAACAAGGATATCAAGAGTATGTAATGTTTTTTCAAGATTCACATTTAGTCTTTCAGATACAGAGACGCCTTGGATTATGAAGAATGTAATGATCTTGTATGCAAAATTATGGATTGTGGGATGTGAATCTAAAGCAATTGTTTCAAATCGAATGATGCAAATTTTGGTCGCCATACTTATCTACAAGAACATGAAATATGAAGCAAACTAGATACGCTTTTCTTGCTCCTGGGTCGAAACTCCATCGTCTACTGGAAAACGCAGCGCTTTATTGCCTTAAAATTTATATATAATAGAAATTTTACAATGTCGCAAACATATAATTTATATAATACATGTAAATATTAAAAATTAAATGTCAGGCTTAAATTTCGACACCTAAGAGATGCATGTGGAATAGCTTGACGAAGAGAAAAGCATCATGCTCACGACCTTGGGTTATTGCAAAGTTTTTTATCACTTGATTTGTGGTGTAAGAAATAAACTCGTACATGTCTTACCATCCATCCAACAATATTTTCTTCTTACCAACTACAATCAAATTGTTAAAAAAACTACAATGAACCCAGGCCAAAGGTCATTGAACACTTCATTTATCTCTTTCATCAAGAAGGTACGTGCATCTTCGGATTCTTTTTTCTATGAAATTCTATGCAGCAACATTGTAAAAAAAATTAATTTGTACATGTATTATGTATAAATTTTATGCTGCAACATTGTAAAAAATTTATATTATATATAAATTTTAAGACATAAAAAAACAAATGGAAGATGAAGTTTTGACATAACAAAGAAAAACTATATGTAGTTGCTTTGTTGTTTATTTTCTTGTAGGCAAGTATGACACAAAAATTCACATCCATTTGATTATAAAGTCAGTCAACTTTAGATTCATATCCACGAAAATCCATCTTTTCGCATACAAGATCATTCGATTCTTCATAATCAAGGGCATCATGTAAACTAACCCTAAGAAGATTTCTCATATTCGAATCTAGGAAAAGCGGATGACCAATTATATAGGCCCAATATCCCTATTTGAAAAAAAAAAGTAAATAAATAAGATAATTATTTAAAATCTAAAACAAAACTTAATTAATTTTGCAACAACTTACCGTTGTTTAGTAAGGTGTAGAACAGTTTCTAAGCATAAAATATCTACGCAAACATTTCATTTCCTGTATCACTTGCTTTTAACCATTCTCTATGAATAAACCAAGATTCTCCTCAGACATGCCATAAAGACTTACAAAAGCCTCTTTTCTAAAGAACAGAAACTCTTTTATTAATTACCAATCGCCAAGTCTAATTTCAGAAGAACGCCGTGGATAAAAGTACTTCAATAAATTCCCATGAGGATCCAACACCACTGCTATTGAAGGGTAGCTTTAAAGCTCTGTAACATCTATTTGAAGAGAATAAAAAATTCATTCCTTGAAATGAATCTATGTTAAAATAAAAAGATTTAAACTCATTAATTCATAAACGTATAAAACGACAACTTAACATAAATATAAAAATCCAAATTTCTACCTTATAATTTGCAAAAAATGTTCAGATAATGATTGCATCTCAATAAGATTAGACAAGGTGTCGAATCCATTTGTCTAGAGGCTCATACATCTCGTGACATAAACACCTCACGTTTTCATCATTAAGATTTTGGGAAACAAATTTGTTAAGACAATTGAGAAAATACAGTGCAGTTGGCTCATAGGAAACAAAGAAATACCTATTATTAGTACTCGTCTTCCATGTTTTTATCACAACTTCACGTATTGCATCAACATCAATAGCTTTGCATGCACCATAAATATTGAAAAAAAGGTTCATTGTTTTTATACTTACGACCTTTGGAGACAACCGCAGCAGATAATGCCATTAATATATCTATCAAAAAGATTAAATGAAATATGAAGATAAAAAATAACAATAATTAATTAACAATCTCCTAGGATTTTTCCTTTGATATATAAATAAATAACAATAATTAAAATATCAATCATGTTTGCTTTGATGTATAAAATCTCTTAGGATTTTTCCTTTCTTAGCACTCTTTACTTGTTTTATTTACCTTTGATAGCATAACAAACATCATTTTCTAAAACTTATTCTGCAATTAGTTTGTATGTATTCATGCACAATTTGTACTACAAATTGTTATAAGAACAAAATATATGATAATGAAAAAAAAAAACCCCAACTTTATAATACAAATTTGTATTGAATGTTAACATATTATTTAATGAAAAAATAAAAAGAGACGAGGATAAGGCCAAGGAGGCAAGCTAAGGCTATCGTCTGAATAACTTTTCCAAATGCGAATTCATTAATCTAACTCGGCTAGTTTTAATTAAATTTAAGTAAGACTAGCGACAAAATTTATTGTCATAAGACGAGGTTAGATGGGGATTAAGATATGGCTAGGAATGTGTTCTTGAAGCAACTTCCAATAAGAATTAACTTGAAACAATTTCTATGATCAAGCCTACAACTGGTTTAGATCAATGACTTTTTCGAAGACGAGGTTAGATGGGGATTAAGATATGGATAGGAATGTGTTCTTGAAGCAACTTCCAATAAGAATTAACTTGAAACAATTTCTATGATCAAGCTTCACAACTCTGCTTTTGGGATCAATGACTTTTTCAAGACGGGGCTCAAATATAATGGTCCTCTTAAATTGTAAAAATCTCTTCCATGGTTATATCAATCAATTGCAAAAAGAAAATGAACATTTCAGACTACCTAGCCCACGAATTTCCACTAGATGGCAAACCCATTCCGTTCCTGATAAAGTAGTGAGGAGAGCCCAAAATCCGTGACGTAGGGTAGTGCGTAAACAAGGATCTAAATTTTCCTCCTCGTACACATAGAGCATCCGCTTGCAAGTCGAAACCCCTTCTCTTTAATCGTCCTCAGCCAAGACTCTTTCCTCACCAAACCTCCCAAGTGAACACTCTTACTTTAGGATGGACCCGACTGTTCCAAATGAGGCCTATCGGGTAATTATCAATACATGCATTTTCCGTGTGCATATAATTTGGTTTTGATCAGATACACGCCTTTCTTATCCATTATCCCATAAGATTTTGTCCCTCTTACCTCGTTTCACACTGGCCGCTGCATCGATAGAGCTGATTAGCCTTTGAGCTTCATCCACCCTACCATTGAACTGGCCTAAGAACCTTAAATTCCACCCACCTTCACCCTCAAAGACTCCCCACACTTCCCTATCATTTTTCCTCTTTGATGCAAGACCGTGATAAAGGTTGGGAATAGGTTGCAAAGCGGATTCTCCCATTCCAATTTATCTTCCCAAAATCTTATTCGACCCCCATTACCCGAAGAATAACTCGTAAATATGTTTCACTACCGGGCCTTCTTTCCTAATGTCCTTCCAAAGACCCACCCCAAAACTCCCCTTTGGCTCCTCTAAAAACCACTCCCCAACTTCTAGACCGTACTTTAGCTTGATCAGTTTCTTCCACGAGGGATTATCTTCTGTGGCCAGTCTCCAATTCCATTTACCAAGTAGTTATTTGTTCAGATTTTCCAATCTTCTTACTCCCAGCCCACCACTTTCTTTGCTTTTGCAAACCATACCCCAATTCACTAAATGAATCTTCTTGTCCAGGTTTCCCCCACCCCAAAGGAAATCCCTTTGGATTTTTTCCAACCTTAACATTTCCCTCGTAGGCATTCTGTACAGTGACATTGTATACATGGGCAGATTAGAGAGTGTGCTCTTAATCAAAGTCAATCGTCCCCCTTTTGATATGTATTGTCTTTTCCAAAGCGCCAAATCTTTTCTCGAACCTTCTCCGCCCCATCCCACACACCCGGGTCTGATTTACTCCCTTCATTCCAAGGGAAGGCCTAAGTAAGTGCTAGCAAGTTTCTACTATAGCCCACCCAATGCCCAAATCTTCTAGGTTCTCCAATCGTCCAGACGACAGGATTTAACTCTCTTTTCCAAATTTATTTTCTCGCACTGTAGATGGCTTCAAAACCATAGCAAGACCTAGCTTAGATAGGCTAATCACTCCCTAGTACATTGCAAAAGACTAAAGGCTATCCTGCAAACAAACAAGTGTGTGCGATCCGGGCTCTCTTCTCCGCTCTATTCGCAATATTGAAACCATCAGAACCCCTAAGGCAAAATTTCTTTATCTACTAGGTCGAGAATACTTCCATTCCTATGACCAAAAGATATGGAGAAAGGGGGTCTCCTTGCCTCAACCCCCTAGTGCTATTAAAAAAACCTTCAAGGCTGCCATTGATTAAAACTGAAAAAGATGTTGTTATGCATCATTTGATCCATCTAATCCACTTTGTTCCAAAACCCACTTTTTACATCACCTTTAAAAATGCAAGCCTGGGGCTGATTCGGGTCATATGCCTTTTCAATATCTAACTTGCACACAACACCCTTTCCTTCCTTCTTTCAAAGATTGTATCAATGACTTCGTCACATCAAAGTAAGCATCCATGATCCTGGTCTTCCTTCAACAAAACATTTTTGAGCTTTATTTATCAACTTATGCATAACCTTTTTAGTCCGCTAGCAAGGACCTTAGCTACAAAAGCTTCGCACAACCTCCCACCAAAAATTATCGCCCAAAGTCCTCAATCCTCTCGCCCCTTTTCAAAGACTAGCACCAGAAAAGTGGCATTAAGGTTTTTGACAAACTCACCAGAATCATAGAAGTCCTTAAAAAGCATCATGATATCTACCTTAACTATATCCCAGTTAAATTGCCAAAAGGCCATCGTAAACCATCCGGACTTAAAGCCTTATCCCTATTGAGGTGGCTCAAAGTTGTGAAAACCTCTTCAATTGTGAAGGTGTTTTCTATTTTAGACGCCTCATCCTTATTAATACTTTGGAATGTCAGGCCATCTATATTTGCTCTACATTCTCCTGTGTTCGTCAATAGTGACTTGAAGGCCCCCACAATCCCACGTTTTAAATCTGCATCCTCTGTTACCCAATTCTCATTTATCTTCATCTTAACTATATGGTTCCCTCTTCTGTGAGAGTTCACCATTCTATGGAAGAACCCAGTGTTTCTATCACCTTCCTTCAACCAAATTTCCCTTGACTTTTGTCTCCAATGCACTTCTTCTAGCAAGACCCAACGTTTAAAATCATTCACAGCTTCTGCCTTCGGCTCTCTTTCCCTTAAAGTAAGAGGATTCCTTTCTTCTAAAGCATCCCAAGCTTTAACTTTCTTCAATGCTTCCTTTTTTTCCACCTCTAGATTTCCAAAAGAGGTTTTGTTCCATATCTTTAGCCTAGTTTTCAAAGCCTTCAGCTTTTCTGTTAATACAAAGCTTCCTGTGCCTCTCACCTCATAGCTCCTCCACCACTCCTCAACTAAAGTCTTGAGGCCTTCCTCCTTCAGCCACATATTCTCAAATCTAAAAGGTAAGGGTCCTTTTACAGTGCATCTACCTCCGCAGAGGATCCAGGTGATGGTCTAAAAGAGGTCCGGGGCGTAAACTTGATTGCACTCCACCGTCAGCCGCTTTCCCAACTGTGATTAGAAACCTGTCCAACCTTGTCATTCGTCTATTGTTCAAGCCCCCTTTCCATGTATATTGCCCTCCACTAAGCGGAGTATCTTTTAGTTCTAGCTCATCTATGATTTGCAAGAACTTTCTCATGACACTTGTTAATCTCCCTCCCTATCTCCTTTTCATCGTAATCCAGAGCTGGAAGTCCCCACCTATGCACCACGACTCTTGTCATCTTCCTCTAATAGCACCCAAATCCTCCCACAACTGAACTCTCTCCTCCCCAATCGTGGGCCCATAGACACTCGTGGACATCCCAAGTGTTGCTATCCCTCACACCCCTAAATTGGCAAGAGAGCGTATACTGACTCTCCTCCTTTTCCAGAAGCTGGAAAACTCTAGAGTCCCACATAATAAGGATTCCCTCGTGAGGCTCCAAGTGCATCGACACTAGCCCACTTAATAAATCCTCCAACTCCTAGACTTCTCACTAGCTCACTAGAAGTCCCCTTCAACTTAGTCTCTTGAAGGCATACTATATCCACCCTCTATGTTTTTATGAAGGCCTTTATTACTTTCTTTTTTTCTTGATCATTATCCCCTCTAACATTCCATGAAAGGATTCTAACCTTCATTTATACTTCACTGTAATATCCCTCTCCCAACACTTCCTTTGCACCTCCTTTCTCCCCTCGTGACTCGGTCTAATTATAGCTTGGCATCTCTATCAAACTTCATCATCCTTTGTACCTCCTTTCCTCTCTCGTCAAGTCTTCTTCCACTTATTTTGTGCATCAAAGCTAACACCTCATTTTCATACCCTACTGGAAACATTCCCAAAAATTTGCTAAACCTCAGCAGACAACTCTCCTCCCAAGAAGTATGGGTGTTCTCCCCTTCTAGTGACTTCCCTTTACCCCATCCTCCATCACTACCACCTCCCCTCCTTTTGGTATGCTTCCATTATTTCCTCCTTCCATGGCAAAATCATTATGGGTTTGAAATTCCTCCTTCACAAAATTAACCCCCCAACCAAAGCTCTCCTTCGAGAGCTCTCGATCGCAAATGAAATGTGAAGAGGAACAGGATAATGGTCCTATCATTTATATACCTCTGCAGTTGCTCTTCCTTTTCATGTTGGATCTTCTCCACGCCATTTCTCCCGAATAATTCTCCTGCCTTGATGCACTTCTAGGGCTTAAATCCCTCCCTTCCGAAAGAATTATGCCCTTCTAAACATTTTTATGAGCTGATGTGTGTTGCATGGGCTTAGGCTCTCGCAGCCTTCCTCGACTTCTCTTTAAGCCCACAAGACTTGGCCTTTTTTTCCTTTGCCCATCTAATGTCATTTTTGTCTTAAAGCCTTGGGATGGGCTTAGCCCTTGAGCCAAGCTTGGCTTAAATGGTGGGTTGGAATCCAGAATTGGGCTTGGCCTAGGGGATGGGCTAGACCCATGGTTCTTTAGCCCACTTCGCCCTTGAGAAGATAAGTTTGGCCTCGCCAAGCACTTCCTTCCTGAATGCATGCACCACACTCTTTTCTTCCGTCGCCAAAGATCTACCCTTCCCTTTTTCTATCCTTCCGTCTTTTCTTCCGTCCCATCTATCCCTTCTTCTGTAAGAACATTGTGTGAAGAAGAAGACCACTTGCTTTGTCTGGCGCGTGTCGTTTCTTCACCCTCTTCCTCCCTCCCCTTTTACGCCTGGATTTTTCTAGCCTTTGATGGGTATACTTCTGTACTCTTCAGCGGAATTTCCCACAAGATGTGGAGCTCGAAGCTTCTCCCCCCTCCAAAATATGAACAACAATGGGTCTTGTCTTCCCCTTTACCCTTACTAAGATTCTTGCCTAAGCGACCTTAACCCTCAAAACTATCTCCTTGTCTATTGCCATAAAACCCCCACAACTATCACCTATCTTTTTTAGGATCTCCTGCCTCCATAGATGCAGTGGCATCCCCACCACCCTTATCCACGCCTCCTTCACTTCCTCCTGATTATTTGAGAAGCTAGCTTCCAGACTCCACCATTCGAGCTTTAAAGATCCACCCCTTAGCCATCTTCTCCCTGAATCCAGAGCCCTTTTTGCTTATTCCGGAAAATCAAATTCCATGAGAAACAAATCTTGGTTCATGAAGGCCACCATCAAACCACCCTCCAATCTCCATGTAGTTCACACCCAGCCTTCCACTTCTCTCGCCGTCGGGTAAGAATCCGACATATTTTCCCAACTCCCTACCAAACAGAATCTCAGAGAACCCATAGCCTCCCTGTGTAGACTTTCCCCTGCATCTATCCAGATTGTACTCTAGATCTTGTCCCTTCCTTTATTGCTATCTCAAAGAAAGTTGCTTCCATAACCACCACCCCTCTCTTGATCCCTTCTCCCGCATTCTCCTCCTTCGTGTTAGAAGAAGCCCCTCTCTTTTTTCTACTTCTTCCTCCTTCTTCCGTCCCTTTAATCCCTAGCTCTTCGCTAACCAACAATGTCGGCCCCCTAATCAATCCCCTAAGTATGTACTTGAAAGCTGCCCGGCCCCATTCACACCTTAGCACACCACACACCCCCAGTCATCCTGCTACTCCACCCCATTATCCGCCTTCTTCCTTCCAATTAAAACCTTTTGTGTTGTCTCCTTCCCTGCAGCATTGTTCAATACACTTGAGCAATGTACCAAGTCCTTTTTCTCCAAATCTGATCCAGGTGACTTCCCCTTTTCTTCTCTCTGTTAAATACCCCTTTAGTGATCCTCCTCTACCCTCAACTGAGATTTCAAAGGACTTTGACTCTATAGAGAACCACCTCTTTGAGCCTGTCATTTCAGCAGCTCATAGTATTTGAAGACATTGTTTCATGCATTATTCAATAATAACAATTTCGAGGTTTTCTAATGTGAAGGGTGCCAATTATCCAAACATGTGAGAAGTAACCATCCTCCCCAAGGTAACAAAATGAATAGAAAAATAAATAAATAAACAAAGTCAGATGAGAAAAAAAAAGTGTATCTAGGTGACATGTCAAAAGCGCTATCAATTCAATTAGAAAACAACGTTAGTACAATAACAAAATACAAAATATAGACATTCAATTAGAAATTGGTTATATATCAAATATCAAATCATTTATTAAACGGATACATAGAATATCGGGCCACCCAAGCCCATTTATTTGTTGAGCATGAATCAACTCCATATATTCCATGATTATGAAATTATAAAATCAATTCATGTTATTAAAAAAAATAGAATTCCTAAGGATAAAAAAAATACTCTTACCCCTTCTCCTAGAACCCTACTCCCTTGAGCTTGCTTCTTGCTTCTCCCTCTAAAAATTTTCCCCCTCTTTGTTTTTGACGACCCCTTATGGTGGCTCCCAAGAAGGGTTCCTCCCTTCCCAAAACCCTAAAAAAAGCTCATTTTATCTCCCTAAAGCCAAAAGAGAAAACCCATTTTTCATCTAGAGGGTCTACAATGTGCCTTCAATAACACCATTCATTTCCATGGAACATCCCATCAATGGCAGAAAAATAAATCATGAATATAACAAAAATTTGATGAGGAGATGAAGAACCAAGTGCAGTTTCTCACATCCCACAAGTGGAAGAAACAAAAATACAAGTAAGAAACAAAATTTCATGAATTATAATAGATGGCACACTCTCACACAACTGAGGAATGCATAAGACAGAGAGTGTAAAGATTAAATAATTTGTCCATCTATTATTTACTGATGACGAGCGAATGAGAAAGGCCAAAAGGCGGGATCATTAGATGAAAGAGAAAAGCACATGGCTGAAGGTAGCTAGAATAAAGGAATATGGATTATCCTGGTGAGATGCAGAAGCTCGGGTGAAGACCCAATAATTATCCAAGGTTCAAGGCACACCTATGGGACAAAGGTATCTTGGCCGGAAGGTCCAAGTCCAACCCGAGATACAAACTTGAGCTGAATGCTGATTCAAATTTCATTGACAAGAGATCATCCTTCTTTGTCAACATTGTTTACCATGCAAAGCATTTTCATAAATATTTAAGCAATGTCAATCCTGATTCCATCAATATTAATCAATTTTTTGTGTATTTATGCAATCAAAGCAACGTTTTAACATAACAAATGACATGGGTTTTTAATTCTAACTCATACAAATTATCCTTATTATTATATACTTTATTTGATAAAGGGTGAGATTTTGCATATTCGATTCATGACTATTGGAATAACCTCCAATAGCTTACCATTTTAACAGTAAAAAATCATGCTAGAGTACACAAAGGAAAGCAATAGCCGGTTTTCACAGTAAACAGCATATTCTCCAAGGCCAGGAAATACCATTTTCATCGGTGCTTCCGCACAAGGCAAAATCAGTCCAAAAAAACATATAAAACAATGTTAACTTCCACAATCATAAGAACCGTAAGGGGTGTTCTTTTCCTTCTTCTCACAAATTCAGTTAATGAAATGGTGACATGAGTTGTTGGATTTAACAAACGCAAACTGATCATCAGAAGCAAACAAAAGTCCATACGAAACGAAATTGATAAATTAGGAGATTGAGGACAGGACCATCTGTAATTCATACGCATACCCTAATCATTGGACCCAAAATTTGTAAAGCAGAAAGACATATTCAAAAAGCAACACATTGTCCAAAACCGCGTTCATGACAGCCAGAGAACAAAGTAAAGTCGCTGGTGCATTCAAAACACCCAAACACCCAAAAACCCCGACAGAGAGTCATAGGTGAATAGACCCAAAACCCAAACACCCAAAAACCCACCATTTTCTTGAATCCCAATCAACCCTTCCAAACGAACAAGGAAAGCGAAATCAATATAGACAAATAGAGAGAAGGCGACATTATAGAGAGGTAGATAAAGATCACATACCTCAGGTGGGAGGAGAAATAGAGAGACGGCAACATTATAGAGAGCCAGAGAGGAGCTATGGTCGTTGGCCATTATAGAGGGAGACTACAGATGCCTAACTTTTTCCCCCCTTTTTTGAGTTAAAACCCTAGCCTTTCTCCCCTTTCTTTTTTTTAAACTAAAAAAATCCTCTAAAACCCTTAAAGGATCCCTTTTATACAAAAGATAAAAAGAAAAACCCTATTTTGATGGCAGCTTGACGTTGAAATGGAAGAGGATGAAGAACAGTAGAATAGACGCTCGGTTTATGACCCTATTGAAATAGACGGATAGGATTTTCGGAAAATCGCTTAAGCGGATCAATTGTTTTTTACACGTGGGGGGGTGGGGTTTGCACTGTCCATGGGGTGTAGGGTTCATAATATGTGAAATTTAAGTATAAAGTCGAATTTAATTTAAAAGATATTAGGAATGTGTAGTTAGTCTAATTAAAAATCATAATTTATTTCTAAGCTTGAAAATGTGTAGATGTAAATATTTGTTGATGATGCCTTTTTCAACCGAAATTGCTGAAACAGATAGTAAGCTGCATCGAACTCCTATCACGCCACGACGTTGTTTCTGGATTATCCGTCAAGGTAAGATCGCTCAGATCACGATCCGTTGCGCCCGACGCCAAGACCCTCCGCAAAACACAAAAGGGGGCTCCACGGCACTTCGCCCCCGCGTCCGACGCCTGCCCGCTTCTTCCGGCAGGCAGAGACCGCTAGCGCGAATGCGCTGTGATACGAGCATGCGTCTGGGCAGTCACAGACTTTCAATCGGGTGCCCATGTATTTATAGTAGATGTCCAACCGGGCCAGGTACCTGTAACTAGGGATTGGCTTCCCATTGGATGGATTTTCTTTATCGCGATTTGATTTTGAATTGATGAAAGAAATTGCTTATTTTTGGATAATCTTCCTTCATTTGGGGAAGATCCAACCGGTGATGATCTGCCTTTCCTTATTGATAAGATTCGATTAGACGTACATCGATATCTTGCCAGTAAGTTATTCTATTTTCAGATAATAAATACAACTGATTCATATGATACACCTTCTAATTCATCCAAGATCGTCATTTGATTCCACTGGCCAGCTCGCTTTGGGATCAGATCAGGCCCTGTATCATACTGGCGCGCCACTTCTCGCTTGGTGAGGGGCCCTGAGCCCTTTTTCAAACCCTATCATTTGTCAAATTTTGTTTTGAATTAAAATTAGATAAATATTTAATTTTATGTTTTTATTTATTTAAAATTTAAAATATTTCAAATGAAAGATCAAATTTTATTTTGAAATATAAATATATTATTTATTATTTTCAATTTTTTATTTAATTTTGTGTTAATTTATAATGATAAATTATATATTACTCAAATATTTATTATTTTAGTTAGAAGTAAATCGTAAAGTGGTTTAATTCCTATTTTGTTTAATTTTTGTAGTTCTTCATATATGAAATAAAAAGTAAATTATATATTTTAATATTTTAAAGTTTTTTAGTTTTATTTATTTTTAATCTTATCATTTTAGTTATGCAGGCACAAAATTGTTCTAAAAGTTGAGTTGAGTCTATTTATTATTAGGCATATCCAACACCCATTTAAAGAATATTGAAAGCAATTTAACGTCAAGATAATAAATTTTTCTCAAAGATTGTTCGTTGTTTTTTTTTTAAATTTCACGACTTATCAATAAATTTTAAAAAGTTACTAATGTAAAAGAAAATATTCCTGCTTTTTTCTATCTCGTAAAAATCATTTCCATAAAAAATAAGAAAACTCAATCATTACCCAATAAGAAAAAAAAGCTAAAGAAAAATACACTACTGGGATACGATTAACTGAGGGTTTAGGATCGGCAGCCCATCCCCACCCTAAATGCTTTTATTTTTTTCAATTCAAACTGCCTTATTTAAAAATTAAACAAGTGCTTAGATTAAATTCCCAAACTCACCCTTCGTCTTACATTTTATTTTTTAATTTTAATTTTTTATATTTGCTTTTATTTTTATTATATTAAAATAAATATTTTTCATAAAAATAATAATATTATGAATTTTTATAAAAATTTATTAAAAACATTATAATAATTATTATTTATATTAAAGTATAAAAATAACATAATAAAAATTATTTTTTAAAATATAATCGAACGCATTGTTATTATTATTTCTCGATATACGATTCATATCAAGCTTCATTCAGTCCGTTTCTATCCCGAAACAATTTATTTATTTTCGCTCACTTTATTTTAAACGAACTTACCAATCTATTTCGACTTTCGAGATTGTAAAATCTCGTCATTAGCTATCGGCAATTTATCACCCAGAAAATCTTAAAATTTTCCGCTTGTCTCAGAATCGACCGAAACTTTTCTGGGTCACTAGATTTCGCGAGACGAATTTAATCCTGGCCAGAAGTCCTGCTTCACATCCGAGATCTAGAGAATTTCCTGTGACTTCCCCGAATCCTTACAATTTATTATTTTTATTAATGTTTTGCCATTTTTGAAAATTTATAATTTTATCGCTTACAAAGAAGAATAATAATCGAACCCGTTCCTTGATTCGGGTAGTAAACCAAACCCGTTAAAACCCAATTAAAAACAGCTCAAACATATACCATTTGTGAAATGGCGCTTTATCGATAACCCAAAATAATTCGTTCCATTGACATCCCTACTCACTACCAAACGTTAAAAACAAACAACTTCTAATACTTAACGCTACAAGATATTCAACATTGCTCAAAAAAGCTATATTCAAAGATTAAATAAAAAACAAACACCACCTTAGACTTACCTTTCTTTTTCATTTGAGATTTTGGCTTATTTTATTGAATGATTTTAAGTATGTATTTATGACTCTCGGCCTTTTCCTGCCTCAATCCATGTGATTGTTTGTTCCATATGTCTAACTTGGTTTTTAATATTTTTTTGAATCCACCATTATCCCTAAAAATTGTTCTATATCTCAAAAATATCCATATTGTTAACGATATTAATACATGGACAAATGGATCTCTAACGATGATGATATGGTGTCTTGTAAAATTTGTTTTACACAAGTTAACCTTTTTATATACTAAACCTTTCCCCCAAATTAGATTATTTGATACCTCGATTAGAGCCTTAATTTGTTCCGATTTTTTTCCCAAATTCTTCCCCCAAATCGCAAATTCAACCGCAAATCTCACTTCGTAGCGTAAAACCAATTAAAAGCCCATGAATCCCTGAGATTTTCCCTAAATCCTACCGAAATCAAACCCCTAAAGAAAGATTTTTCCTTAAACCTTCCCTCCTTTACGTAAACCAGTGATTTCTTTATGGAATATGTTTATACTATCTTCAAGCTTCACAAGGAGATGCTACCATGATGTTGAGTACGAGGAAAAGATTGTCTTGTGCCAATTCGGCATGATATAGATATTTATATCTATATACTAAGTTAGGCATATGGACTGACATGTAGCTATGCCACTCGTCTATCTTTATTTCTTTTGTATTCCTTATTTCTCACATAGGAATCATAAGGTCTAGTGGGTTAGGCGATGCTCAAACTTAAATTAAATTTATTTTTTATTTGTGTTGGAGAATGAATTTCTCCTACACCTATCATTCCAACACCAATTTGTTTTACAAAATTTTAGATATATTATATATTTTTATAATTTATTTTTGTATGAATTAATTACTTTTATTAGAAAAATTGATTTATTTTGGATGATAGTAAGGAGTAAAGGGGATGGTGGAGGTTCTTTAAGGTATGAGTCCTTATAAGAATAGAGTATTACAATGATGTATTATAAAGTAAACAGATATTAAAAATATATAAATAAATAATTAAATAATTAATTACAACCTTTCAAAAAAATTAATTAATTACAATAAACTAATTTTTAAACTAAATATCTTAGTTAAAGATTATTTATAAATTAGGGAGGAAAGGAAGAAAATTAATTAATTACAATGCAACGAAGGAAAGGAAATCATTATGATAAAATGATAAAAGGAAAGTAAATACTTATGATAAAATGATAAAAAGAAAGTAAATAATTATAATAAAATGGTAAATCAATTCCTCTAATGACATACATAATTTGTGTATATGAAAAAATTATTTTCAAATAACTTTTCATGTTTTTGGAAATGAGAAATTATTAAGAAAATAAAATAGAGAAGAAAATAGAAAGGAAAGAAAATTTGTAAGAAAGAAAAGGTATAAAACTTTATAAATTAAATTTATATGTTTAATCAAGCTCTTTTATTTATTTCCTTATTTATTATATAAGAACTAAAAATCAAAAAAAATATATAAAATTTTAAAGTAATTTCGATTATTATTTTCTTTTATATTTTTCACGAATAAACCAAACATGAGAAAACACATTTTCTTTAATTCTTTTTTCTTTTCCTACTACTTTCAGGGTTCCAAACGGAGCTTAACTGTTTGGAAATTGTTGATTGCATTCCAAGAGTTTTGAGATCTAACTCAATTTATTATTTTTTATTTGGTAGGAATGAAAATTCAATAGAAATGAGAAATTAATGCAATTGGTTCCATCATGTTATAACCACAACCAAAATTTCCAATAAGCAGCACTTGGCACTCGCTTGAAATTGAAATTCTTGTCATAGAGCAAAATGAGTTATATATATATTGCTTTGCTAAAGAATGTCCGAGGCCTAATGGATGATATATATATATATATAGGGTTTCCCAATATATATATATATATATATATAGTATATATATATATATATATATATATATATATATATATATATATATATATATTGGAATGAAACTTGTCGTACTCACACAACTTTGGTGCTCTATATGTGTTAATTGATGTTCTCCGTGTTCTTTCATGATTGTATTAGGAATCAAAGAGAGGTCCTTAATTTCTTTCATCCCTTTTATTATTGAGTACAAACGGTAATTTATGGCTCTAACTAATTGATAAGAGGGAAATAAATCACTGATTTAGAAAATTGACCATAATCCTGCATGACTTAGGAGCAACAAACATTTGAGGTTGAAGTCTTATTTTCATATTATTCCATAATATGGGATTATTCAACTGAGTTATAAAGGCTTGAGCTAGAGTAGATGATAATCGAGTAGTAAAGGCTGAAGTTGGAGCTGATGAAGAGGGGGCTGCAGAAGGATGATGAATGAGTAATGGGTGATGAGACTTTGAAGTGGTGAGAATTGCAACTATAGAATTTGAATGTTGATTCGAAGGTTGTGGCTTTGGTTGAAAATTTAGGAGCGTAGTTTAGGTTAGCTCGATGGAAGCAATGAAAGGCTATGTGCCCAAATTTATCACAAATTTAACATTATGGCTTTGGTCCAAAATTTCAGTTCCTTGTATTTGAGGCATCTAAGTGGTGATTAAGGTTGCCCTTGTGGTTTCCCAAGAATACTAGGTTGAGAGCTTATGCGAAAAGGCTAATATGGGTTGGTGGCCTTGTTTGGGAAAGTTGAATATGAACTTGGTGGGTATCGGGAAGAATTTGGGTGATGATTTTTGTGAAATTTGTTTTAGCTATGACAAGTAGTGAGATTAACTTAGGAAACTAAAGCTGTTGAGCAATATTCCTCTGTTCTAATCGATATTTATAAGTATAAAGAAGACTATGAACTTATTCCAAAGAGGGTTTATCAAATATGTTGTAGATGGAGGTTACAAATCTATCGTATTATTCAATCAATCCATTCAGAGTACACATGAGTTTGTCTTTATATGATAATTACTCACCATGGCAGAATATTTATCAAAAACATTTATTGAAGTGAGTGTAGGGGTTCTTCAAGGTCAAAGCTTATTTCCAATCTATTGGAAGAAGCTTCTCCTCATAAAGTCTCCCGCAAAATGCTATGGAACCAGCATATCCCTTCTAAAGTTGGTTTTTTTTACCTAGGAGGTATGGTGGGGTAAGGTTCTTACCTCAACTCAGTAGAAGAAACAGGGTTTTCAGTTAGCCAACATATGTCCCTTTTGTTAAAAGGAGGAAGATGAGCTGGAGCATATTCTAATCCACTACCAAGCAATATGGGATTGTTAACGACCTTCTCTCTCCGCTTGGTGTCGACCGGACTCGTCTCTTTACTACAACACTCTTAATCCAAAGCTTCATGCACTTCCTTGTTAGGAAAAAGTTATGCTATTTGAGAGCAAGCCCCTTCTTCTATTATGCTATTTATAAGACATTTAACAAAATTATTTCAAGACGCTTACTTTTCCTATTGAGACTAAAGCTTTCGATTATCCAATCGTTGTTTACGTGTGCCGAATTTATTCCAAAGGCGGATATCAAACCCTGTTAGACGCTTCTCAGATATACTCTTGGCGACTACGCCTTAAGGTGCGCTTTCTTAGACTGCTTGTCAATTCTTCTTCTCTTGTCTCTTTTTTGTTGGCCCTTCGTGATCTCTTTTGTATACGTCCTGTATACTCTCTTTTTTGGTCAATATATTGCTCTTTATATATCAAAAAAAATAATAATAATAATATTTTTTTTTAACCTGTATCTAAGTCAATTACACTAACTAAATAAACTAGATAACTTTAGCATATGTATTTTTGTTTATTTTTAAATTTTTTTGAAGTATTTCCCTAAATTTTAAATAATCTCCTTTACTAATATTTTTATAAGAATATCCATAGAATATTTTATCTACCTAATATATCCGAAAAATCCAATTACCTATATTTTTTAATCCTTGGTTACAAGTTCATTACCATTCGTAAAATGCTTATGATTTGATCGCCATCAGCCACTACATTCATTAGTATTGTGGTTATTATGGTTATTTAGAGACTGGGTTTTTATCTAAATAATATGATGACGACAATAACTGAGATGACCACCAATGCACAAGTACAACCACCTAGGCTTAACTTAACTTATAGTTTAAGCCTATCATGTGTAACTCAAGTAGCAGAACACTCATTGTTTGAAACAGACATAGGACATAAGGAAGGGGTCCCAGGTTGAGTCCCCTGTAAGAACAATTTACTATCTTGAAATTACAGTGTAATAAAAAAAGGTGCTGCTACTTAGAGTTTAAAAAGGGTGAAGACTGAAAGTCAGATTGTATTAATCAACAATGGATAAATGAGTCTCCAACCATCCTCCTAGAAACCAGAAATCAAAGACAAAGGAGGAAGAGAAAACAGAAAGTGCAACAAGGTAAAATTATTTGTGCTACATTCTGACCACAAGCTGCCTGCCCTTTTGTGCAACCAACAACTCTTGCTCCATTCATTTCGAGCTTGGCCCTCTCTTTATCCCCCCCCACCTGTCCCTTTCTTTTTTTCTTTGAATTTACCCTCCCTCCTTTTGCTCTTCTTTATCACTGCCCCCTCCATCAATAATAGTCTTGCTCTTAAGACTGAAGCCTGGGAAATATGCTTTTGAAGACTAATTCTTCTTCCCTCCTCTATTGGTTTGTTCTGCCAGTGAATCAAAATTTGTTTAGTTAACAAGTGGTCAGTATCCTCCAAGGTTAACTCCTCAGGTAAGATAGCATCAGTGGTTTGGGTGACCATAGCACGTTTTAGAAGAGAGACGTGGAAAACTAGATGTACTCTTGGAAGTTGTCGGTAGGTTTGACCCATACACTATAGGTCTTGAATCTTTTCCTCAATCTGAAAAGGTCCATAATAGAGTGGGGCAAGCTTTTGATTAATTCGTAGAATCACAGATTGTTGTTTATGAGGCTGCAATTTTAAATAAACCCAATTCCCCACTTCAAAGGTAACATCCCTCCTATGAGCATTCACTGATCTGGGATGTGAAGAAATTAAGGGTTACCCTTTGATCCCGATGAAATGTAAAAAGTGGAAGCAGTAATCCCCCCTTGTGAACTTGAACACTTCAACTTGTACTGTGTTGCTACATGCCAAAGAAGAAATTGGAGATTAACAGTGATCTGTAGTTCCTCAAATACCCTCATGGGAAACTAAAATAAGAAAAAGTTATCATAGATTCATGTATTATTCCAATTGGCAAGGTAGAGGGGTATTTGATGAAGAAAACAATTATAAAAAAAAAGAAAGTAAAGAAGGTAATTTCAGTATCTAAGTTATAGGAACTCATATGTTTTGACAATAGAATTGATTTGTTTCTCTTGGAAATGAAGACCTAATAGAAGGCCTATCCTAACTAATGGTCATGCCCAAATTCTTAATAGTCTAGAAGACCAGAGACAGCTTCCTGTTTCACAAAAATAGGCACAAATTAAAAACAGAAATAGAAAGGAACAATAGGATTGATATGCTGGAATGCCATCCCATGATAATTATATGAAAATAAAAAATAAAAAACCATTGCTAGTAGAAGCAGTGACAAGGGAAATAACGAAACTAATACTAATCGTTTAAAGAAACCCACTTTTATAGCCTAGAACCCTCACTCAAAATGACACCAGCCTATGTTTGTATCTTGAAAAATACCACAAAAGAGAAAAAATGCTAAGAAAAAATAATTTCATATTTAATCCTTTAAATTTATTGTTCTTTTCTTCTTCTCTATTTCTTTCATGTGCATTTGCCTTCAAACTTTCCTGAGAAATAAACATAAGTTAACCTAATTGGCAGCTGTGAGTGGGGAAAAGTCATGAGACTTACAATAGCGTCATGTAGCAAGAAAATTCAACAGGAAAAATGCAATAAGCAAAAGAAACCTGCACCAGTGAGCAATGGCATGAACAAGGCACAAGAAGAAGAAAGGGATTACCCAAGCAAGAAGCAAGCTTGTGGAGAATGAACAACAAGGTAACAAATGGTATGGCCCTTTCATTGCCATTTGCTGCACTTCTCTAGAATCTCCCTGAACCCCCCAACTACACCACTCCTCTGAAGATGCGGCATCCAGAATTGGTTTACAGTGACAGACTCTCTCTGAATTTCAACAACCCCATGAGCCAACAACTGAATCAAAATTAAAGGTTCTCCTTCTGCTACTGCTGGTTGATGGTGTCGATGGTAAAAAGAACAGTGTACGTGGAGAAGTTATTGCCACAGCACTCATCCTCGTTTGCTTTTTCCTTCCTCCCGAGCATCCATTTACTTTGCATTATATAAATTGAATTTATATATATATAGGTTGAAACTACTTGCCCTCCATCATCATCATCATCGACTGCTTTGCTCTTTGCTCTTTGCTTTTTTCACTCTTCCCTTTGCTTCTCCCCTGGAAAAGATAGAGACTGAACATGAGTTCCATTAAGTATTATCTTTGATATGCGAAAGAAAAAAAGAAAGCTGCCAATACCAATATATAAATAAATAAATGAATACATATATATATATGATAAGTACAATTGTATAGAAAGAGAAAAAAAAAGACATCAAAAGCAGCGCCCAAAGATATACAAGGGGTTATAGAACGGGCACCAATGCCTTACATAAATAAAAAAGAGAACAAAAAAGCAAAAGAAGCCCCTCAAGGGGGGTGCCCTAACCAATCCACAAAATCTACAAAGGAAGAGGAACCCTAATTCATGAACGATGAAGACCATGCGCAAAGATTATACAAAAAATAAATTTAATCATTTTTTTCTAAGTAAAGAAGTATATTAAAGAAAAGTCGCTGAAGTATATTAAAGTAGCGAATTAATCCTATGAACAGAATTTTCCATATTTTAAATGGTCTCTCATTCCTTTCCTACCACATCGTCCAAAAGAGAAACAAGGGAGCAGTTTGCCACAACTTTCATCTTTTCTTTCCCACAAAGGATCCATACTAGCTAAGCAACAGCTCTTTCACCGTGAATGGAAGAACCCAAGCTACTCCAAAAAAAGAGGGCGGGAGGTTTCAAACCTTTCTCGTCTTGTCTTGTAAAGTATAGTAGAATATGATCAGAAAATTCCTCCTCTCTGCAAAGATAACATCTATTCACCATCGCTCTACCTCTCTTCTAAATAATGTCCAAGGTTAAAATTCTACTCCAAGAAGCCTCCCAAGAAAAGAACCCCACTTTTGGAGGGAAACAACATTTTCAAATTACCTTAAAAGGAAGACCCACAAGCCTTCTCGGCTCCGGCTCCTTAAAAAACTGCTTAACAAAGAAAATTCCTTCTTTTGTTCCCACCATACCAACTCATCCTCCACATCCCCAACTCCTCTCCCAAGGAACCTTAATAGGAGTCCCTGCACCTCCTCCACCTTAGAGTTATTGAGACTTCTACCTAAACAAAGCGCCCAATAGCTCTCCTCAGGACTACCACACCAAACATCCGCCACCCAAGCCTCCTTTGAGGTGGCTAGCGCATATAACAAGGGGAAATCGTCTCTCAGTGGTTCATCACCACACAGCCTATCCAACCAAAATCTCACTCTCCTTCCATTTCCTACAACAAAAGCTATCCTACTGCCCACCAAATCCCATTAAAGCTTTGTTAAGAGTTGCCAAATTTCTCATGCCCAAACCACCCTTCTACTTATCAAAACAAACTATAGACCATTTGACCAAGTGAGGCTTCTTCTCCAAGTATCCTCCTCCCCAAAGAAAAATCTTTCTAAATTTTCTTCAATCTCAACTTGATTGATCTAGGAATCTAAAACAAAGACATGAGATAGATGTGCATATTAGAGAGAGTACAACAAATCAAAGTCAATCTTCACCATTCGGAAAGATATTGCCTTTTTCACAACGCTAGTCTTCTCCACATCATTTCTCCCACATTCAGTCAGACTTAAAAGGGTGCACCCAACGAAAGACCCAAAGAAGAACAAGCTGGGGTGGCACCACCTCTAACCCAACTCTCGAGCTAACAACCTAATGTTTCTATCTATCCATTCAGGTAATTTTACTTTTTTCCAAGTTTATCTTCAACCTAGAGAAAGCTTTAAACCACATAAGCAACCAACACAAACAAATCGATTACTCCTCGTTCGAATCACAAAATACTAAGGTATCATCAGCAAAGAGAATGAGGGAAATCTCCTCTTCTCTCCCTCCCTCTCTACCTCTACCCTCGTCCTCTGACCAAACATAAAACCTCCGCTCAACGCCTTTTTTTTTTATAGATAGAAGAGGACTTCATTAAAAAGAAAAATGAGCCGAGGGGACAAACCCCACATATACAAGGGAGCCCAAAAGTCCTTAACAAGGGAGAAGGGCATACAAAAAACATAGCACCCCAAACAGAGACTAGCTCCAAGGCATAGCTATAACAGCCTATACAAAAGAAGTCCAACAAAAGAAAGATCCACATTTGAAATACACCCAGCCCATGAAAAAAGGGATCTAATGATTGAAAGTTTCAATTTGTAAATTGAGAAAGAAGCGTTTTCAAAGACAATTTTGTTCCTCTCTTTCCAAATGGCCCAAAGGAGATTTAGAGGTGTCGCCGTCCACAAAGCTTTAACATTTTTCCTAAAGGGGAAAAGCATCCAGCTGACAAGAATGTCTTTTAACAAGAGAGGACAAGCCCAATAAACACCAAAAACAGAAAGAAGATTTGCCCACTGTCCCCAAATTAAAGGACAGTGGATTAGAACATGCTTACATATATATATATGCTCTAGCTATTCTTCCTCCCTTCCACAGAAAGGGCATCTGCTAGCTAAGTGGTAACCTCTCTTTTTAGCCGATTTGAAGTTAGAACCTAGCCCCACCAAGCTTCCGCGCGAAAAAACCGACTTTTGACTTTTGAGGGAACATACGTGTTCCAAAGGATTTTGACAGGGGCTGATGGGGAGAACCACCTTCCAAAAGCCTAATGTAAGTCTTTACAGTGAAGCAGCCTGTGTTGTCCCCCTTCCAAATATGTTTGTCACTTTTCTGAGGGGAGATTTTTCTGTTATATGTTAAACCAATGGATGCTTGAACTGCCTCCATCTCCCAGTGATTAAAGGGTCTCAAAAATATGGTACCCAAGGTGCCAAAAACTCCTGAATTCACCCACACCTCTGCTGCCTTAGCCCCTTTAGTCCTAGCAATGATATAAAGAGTAGGGAAAGTCTCACGCAGAGGTGTGTTTCCGCACCAAATATCCTCTCAAAATTTTATTCTATTTCCATCTCCAAGCTAAAACACACAATCCTGCTTCAGCTTTACAACTTCTTTTCCAATGACTTTCCAAAGGCCTACACTGTAATTTCCCCTAGGAGTATGAGTGAACCATCCCCTTCTTCAGTTCCATATTTCAGCCAAATGATCTCCTCCACTACAAACCTCCAAGCCCACTTTCCCAATAAAGTCCTATTAAACAAAACGAGGTTTCTAATACCCAGGCCTCCCTTCTCCTTGCCTGAGTAGATAGTCTTCCAATTTACTAGATGGATTTTCCACTCTATTTGTATTTTTTCAAGTCTAGTAAAAATGCCCATGGGTTAGCCATTGACAGAAAAAAACGCCCTCAAGGCCTTATTTACTAGGCAAGAAAGGGCTTCCATCACAATAACGACTAAATAAGGAGATAGAGGGTCTCCCTGCCTCAATCCCTTTGAACTTCGAAAGAAACCAGTAAGAAAATCATTGATCAACATTGAGTAACTCATAATAACAATACACCATTTAATCCATCCAACCCATCTTACAAGCTAGTGAGGAAATTAATGGGCCCATGATCTTTCAAATCCTCATGCCCCCACAACAAACACCCCCCCTCCATCACAATTTTTTTGGGAAGAAAACCACCAACTCCAATACCCTATCATCCCAAAACATGAGCATACCCCATGCCGCTTCCTTTGACCCCAAAGACCCTATTCTAGTAAGCAACCCTCCTATATATATATATATATATATATGTGAGCATATATATATATATATATATATGTGCGTGTGTGCGTGATATATATATTTTTATTTGCCTAAAATTAGGATGGATAATGTACTCCGCAAAATTCATCACTGCCAGATGATGTCTTGAGCAACACTTGCACTCTATTGTCTTGTGCAATACTTGCCCTCTATTATCATATTCAAATGAAGAGATCATCAATAACGGTTAAATAAATGAACAATGATAGCAATTTCATTACAAGAGGTAACTACTTTTGGTAAAACTGTTCATGGCAGTTGGATGTTAGTGTGCAGTGAAGTGATTTAAAATAAAACACTCACACGAGAGCATTGTAGATGGAAAGCATTGGGACTTCTTCATCTCTGCATTTAATATAGGTGAAGTCATAAAATCGACGCCTCAAATATGTAATTGACCGCTGTGTTTTCAACAGGGGTGATATAATTTTTTTTACTTGAAAAACAAAGATGTACAGAGCATAACCAAAAACATATATGCCTTCATACGGCACCAACCCGCACATATACTCCCCCTGTTCGCCTGTGTCAGCCAGAAATACATCATCCATCGCTGTAAAGCCATGGATTATAGGTTGTGTTTTTGAAATATCAAACTCTAACTTTATAGTGGAGCAAGGCCCCCCCTCAGGCCCACCCATGATATGCCTCATCCTGCCGTTATTTCCACTAGGTATACGGAAAAAATTTTGGTTTCGCACGTCTAGCACTTTCAGATTTATCAGCTCAGATGGCAAAATTTTTACAATATTCCATGTCCCAGAAACAGTATTGAAACAGTTATGAACCAAATCCGCCATCCAACAAACAATAATCCCGCCAGAAACATGACAGCTCTCAACCTGAAAACCCTCCGAAAGCGAGGGGGGGGTTGGCAGGGCTTGCGATTTCTCCGATAATGGATCCCAAACTTCAAACAGAGGCCCGCTAGGGTACAGGCATTCCTTTGAAAGAACGTATATTCGACCACCAATTTCCACAACAAACGGATAAAGCTTTGGTCCCAACATGGAGCCGAGTTTGACAGGCTCCGATTGATGGTCGGTGAGATCTAACTTATACACAGGGCGAGGCGGATCTTCATTCCAACGTAACCCACCCCCCATAACCCTGGAATAGAAGCCGTAGCTATCAAGGGGATGTACCTCTTCTTCGCGTCTCCCATACTTATAAAAATAGGGACTGTCTCCGCCATTACCGCGAAACTCACCACCGAACATGTAGAGAACATTTCCCAACTTCAATAAACCCATCCCTAACGGTAATCCACTCGCCAAAAAATCCAGAATTCGCAGCAACGGCGGCGGGGCCGATGACATTTCGTCTTGATGATCCTCATCTCTTAATATTTTGTCCATATCGAGGATGAACACACGACGATAGGTGACGATGCACAGCACGGTTTTCGATTCCATCTTTTCTTTCCAGATTAGAATTTAGAACTAGGGTTAGGATTTTGTGCGTCAAAGAAGAAATAACAATGGGCCTCTCTTCGGGCTCCCAGTCCTGAAATAAAATGGAGGTGGGGATTAGACTGAAAAACACATAATACAGAAAAAACTAATTCAAAAAACATCAAGTGTTTTCAAAAAACATTCCCAATAACGGTTTTCAAAATCATAAACCTAAGAGGCTCACCTTTCCTATGTTTTTCCTAGGAAAATAATTTATTTTGTACAAAAATTCTCTCTCTCATCCATGTCATGTATTTAAATAGTCTTCTAAAATAAAGGGTTGTTTTTACAATAAAATAAATGCATTTTTGTTAAAATCACTACAAAAATTGATGGACGATCAAATTTCCATAATTAGGCTTTTAAAATTTTTTTAATCAAATCACCAAAAAAGAAAAAGTGTTATGTTATAACTAAACTTTTGTGAGTTAAAGAAGAAATAAGAATACTTAATTATTTGCCTTTGAGGTCAAGCATAAAAATACGACAAACAATTTAAATACGATAAGTGCTTGAAAATAAGGGTCTGCAGCCTCTCACACACCAAGTCCAAGAAAGAGGTCGCCAAATAAACACGAAGGCCCATCAATCGACCTAAATGAGAGTGCTGTCTAACGAAAGACTGTGCCCTTTACGCCAAGCAAAGATTTCACTTTTTTGCCAAATTCTGCGAAAGATAACAACCGCTGCCCAAAGGCCGCTTTTATGGAAAAGTCTCCCACAGGTACGTAAAATACACAGTCCATAATATATCATTCCCAGTCTGTTCTAACCCAAATACAACAAAGATTATCCAAGGCCAATCATTATTTTTATGATTCCATACCAAACCTTACATTTTATTATACTTAAGAAATGACTCAATCCACTGAATTAATCCCAATCTGTACCATCCAACCTGAAAGGCAACACTACTGATACTGTACACCTCCACCACAAAGCTACGCCAAACATCGCTTCTTCCAGGCAGTCACAGCTCTTTCTCAGCAATCCACTTAGAGACGGAGCTACCACGCTAAGCCCTCGCCGACCCCTTCTTCCTTGTGTTTTGCAGAATGCAGGCATCCGTAGCCTCATGATCAACGTTGCAAATGATCATGGCCCCCACCGCATTAACGATCCAAAAGCCCGTGATCCCAACACAAAGAATCCGGTCCAAATTTACCGACTCACGCGCCCTACCACCCCGTTGAAAAAGGCATCATCGGGCCATACACCAGGAACGACATAGTTCCTTACAAATATAATCGATTTCGCCATCGATGGTATTTAATTTAATACAAGAACAATCAACGTTAATCCTCCAAGGGATGCAGTGACCAACCGTTAACGACAAAACACTCCTGCGGCGTAGAAGCAATGCAAGTCAACATGGATGAGGTGGAAGCACTTCGCCTCACCAATCAACGTCTGACATAAAAGTTAGAACAACTCACCAGACAGATTCGACGACCCCGGGAGGCGCGACAAACTCAGGAAGGTCATGACACTGGCGCTCCCCATGAAGGACAACACAATGTCGGTATTCCCCAAAGGGCTGAAACCAGGCAATCCAGCCGTTCCGGCACACGCATCCGCCCCGGGAGAAGAAGGCAACCAAGGTACTCTTCTGGAGAAAGACGCGCTCGAACGGAGAAATTACGCCATCCTCAACATGAACATCACGCTAATGTAGGCCCAAGAACCCTCCAACAAGAGCTCGGGGTCGCATGAGGTTGTAAAAGGACGTGCTCCCGATTAATTGGCAAAGTGGACACCTTGGTACAACAACCGAGTCACCTTATACAAACCGAGGTAATTCCACTTCCCCTTCCAGCCAAATTCGCACGCCACTGTGTGGAAATGTCGATGAAGATCGTAGATCCCGTCGATCATCTCAACACCTACAAATCAACAGCCGCATAGTATCAAGATCCGAAGCAGCAATGCGTAGTCATATCACCCTTAAAAGGCCCAAATTTCTTTGGCATGGCTCAATGACTCCCACTATCATCAATCTCCGCTCGTGGAGTCGCCCATTGCTTTCGCTCTCTACCATTGGAGCCAGACGCATGAAGCCAAGTTACCATCCGCTAACTATCAAACAGCACGTGAAGAAAGCTTCGAGGTCTTATGCGTCCACGATTCAATGCCGAGTCTCTAAAGGTAGATATACTGACGGCTTCGCTTTATCATCGTTGCTCACGGCCGGTTTAGGATTCACGAAAGACTTAATGTTTTCCATCTCCAAAATCCCCAAACAAGCATGGCGAGGTGTCGCAAAAGCGAGAAATATATTAACGGTGAAGAGAGGCCCTCATATCCAAGAGCAGCTCTCCCATTCACAAAGAAAAGAGCTGGACGGACAAACGACGAGACGAAGCCCCAAGAGGCAAAGCTGCATCAGAAACGTCCCAAAGAAGAATGGAGAGCGGTCTTCAAAAAGGCGTGGCAACCTCAGAGATCGTTTGGCTCCACCGCAGTCCGAGAGACGACGACGTTATTCACCCCAAATACACCCCGATGTTCTCATCACAGTCCTCAAGGCTGGCACGAAACGAATAGCTCTCGAGGATGGCCAACCCAAATGAAGTCGACCCTACAACAAGAGAGACAACCTGGGCATCGCGAGTTCCATAGGGATCACTCTGACACCGCATCTACGATCGCGGACACACTTTAAGAGAGAAACAGAGTACTTGATACGCCGGATACCTTCGACGCTATATCCCCCGAAATCAGATCCAGAGTCAAGCTCGTAACTGTGTTCCAGCCCCAAAGAACCACTACTCGCATGACGACCAAAGACCAACAACCCCTTGCGAACCCTGTAATCTCGGAGGATTCAGAGGGGAGGAGGAGTAATCTAGTTCAAAGACGAAGGCCCAATTCGCAGAGCATCAAAGCCAACTGAGTAGCAAGTAAATACAAGCAATGTCCAAACTACCACGACTCGACACGTCGATCACTTTCTCTTACTCAGACTTGGAGGGATGCCAACACCCTCATGACGACCCGGAACATCTCGCCTATATCGGATTCAAGCAAGCGGAAGACCTTAAAAACCTCCTTATCCATTTTTTAAAACAAAACAAAGACGTCTTCGCATGGAAGCAGGCGGATATGGGAGGAATTGATCCTACAGTAATCACTCACAGGCTGAACGTCAACCCATCCTTCAAGCCAATCAAACAAAAGAGGAGGAGCTTCGCGCCAGAAAGATAAAAAGCCATCAAGAGGAAGTCAACAAACTCCCATAGCAAGGAGCGAAGCAGAGGACACCCCGAAACAAGGCCAACGTCAGACTACAAAAGGCAAACTAAGCAGGCGAAGTACTCTGTCGAATTTCCATCAAGATCAACAAAGCATGTCCAAAGGACGCTTCCTCTACCGCGACCGACCTCATCAGATGCCATCATGGGCCATCAACTCCTCGCTTTATGGATGCCTTCCGCCACAACCGATCGCATTTAATCTAAGACAAGAAGAGCACTGCCCGGTCACAAATACAGTGGAACCCACGCATTGTGTGATGTCGCTTTAAATTAAAAACGCAGTGAGCTTATACATCGATCGCAATCTGATGTTCCAGAATCCGGCCAGGGTCAACTATGAAGTACATGGGATGCAGACATGCTGGTAAAATCCATCACAAAATGAAGCTCCACATAGCTCATCTATCCGCGCCGATTCGAGAAACTACAACATGAAATCAATCCAAATTAAATGGAGCTCGCAAGCAGCAGATCACCGGAAATTTCGGGTTTCATATAACCAACGAGGAATTGAAGCAATCCGTATAAGATAGCGGTCGTGCTCGATACGCCATCGCCATCAATTATAAGGAAGTACGCACTCACGAGGCGATTTGCCGCCTGCCGGTCGTATCCAGTGGCAAGTGACAAATGCCAACCCTCTTCCAAGTCCCGGGCGAAGGCATTCCAAACGATGGCAAGTGCGTAAGGGGCCATTCTCGCTTTAAAAACATATTCGAGCTCTCCAATCTATTCTAAAGTCCTGTCATGGATGCCCCACTTATAATTCGCGTCAGACTCATCAAATACATCTCGTCAGATTATGAACTATAGTGCAAGATCCAGCTTCGATTATTAAAATTTCGGCTTTAAGAGGAGTTAAAGGAGAGATAATGGCATGATGGAAAACTTACTGGGCCTTGGTAAATCTATGAGCTCAATAGCTTTTGCATCAAAGCCCACACCCATGGGAAGTCCCCAACTGACACCCATGAATCAAGTGTTATACAAAACTAAGTCCTAAGAGGTCGATGAATTGGCTACAGAGCCGCAGCGACCCGACATCGATACGCCAAAAACTCCACAAAAAGTGGCAGTTCAACGACTGGTCATGGAATTCACCTCAGCAGAGCCGAGAACGCTCAAGCAATGAATGACCTCTCCATCCGGAAACTCCGTATGGAGCCCAAACGCTGCCAGGGAGCGAGCAGTTCCAGATCCCGGCCTCTCCGTAAAGGAATGACACTCCACAGTGCACTCAGATTCTGGGATTCCAAGCCCCAACAACAAGGCCGAGTGCATGAGGTCAAGCCATGAAGCAGTCCCAACCCCGCTCATTCACCCAAAGGACCACCCAGAGGTCCCAGTCGACCCCACCAGGGTAAGATGACAAAGATACCTACGAGCCAAAAAGCGAGAGGATTGATCCCATATTCCAAAAGGTACATAGATTTATTGAAAAAAATTCGTGTTAAGACAGTTAAACATGTTCCCGTAAACGTAGAACTCCCGAAATGACGCCGCAAAGTTAGCAAATGTAAAATTTTTACAGAAGACTTCAAAGAGTCACATCTGCCGAGTATCAAGTAGCCCCATCAATCTCTCAAGGATGTGGAGGTCTCTGCTGTGTCTACCGAAATGAATCGATTGACCCCATTTGAACTATATAATGTGACTGGATAATCACCGATTTACCCTGGTTAAGCAGCTAAATAAGGACAAGTGATCCGTGTGTCTACTAATCATAAAGGAAGTCTGTATAAGCGAGGTTTCTTCACACCCATCCTCAAATGCACAAAGTGAAAACATTGAATACGTACTAAGAGAAGCACAATGCTGTAAGGCGCGAAATCTCGCATTGAGCCTCGAGCATCGCGGTGAAAGGCCCGAGACAAGGATACCATCGCCTACAATACTCGTAGGACGAACCCACCTAGTCAAGAAATGCAAGATCTCGCTCAGAGCAGCCAAGATCTCACGCTCCACGTATCTCTCGACGCCAATCATGCCTCCCGGCCTCCAACAATGGGGCTCGACATCTCCGGGATCTTCGCTCTCGGGAAGGCCGCAGGTTCATCATCGCTGCAGATTGGTCAGCTTCACTCAAATGGGCCGAGGCCGAGCCTCCGGCCATAATCACAGAGAAAAGATACGCACTTTGTGTGGGCTGCCATTATACGTAGTTCGCATCCTAAGAGCTCTGCAATGTACATAAAATGACTGATAACGCGAATTGTAGATCATGCCGAGCTCTAATTAAAAATTACTATCATTCCCAAAGATATCCAGCAGCCTAATGGGGCGTGCCAAGTCACCATCGAACCCTCCTTAAAGCCGTATTGGGCTAAAAGACCAACCTGAAGATCTCAAAGGAAAGTGGGTGTAATACTCCTCAAGGCGCCACAGATTTGACATGGTCAAGAACTCCGAGAAACCCTTTCGCCCCAAATCCTTCGGATTTTCAAAGCGCCATCGGGGTTTGATAGATCTGCCAAGTCCCGCCATGATCTGAGTTACAGCGGAACACAAATGACGAGCCTCCGACTAAATTTTGACCTCCTTTAGACAGAAAAACGAGAGCAAAGCCTCAAGCATGGTAAGACTGTCAAGGAAGACAAACAAGGCAATTACAAATCCTTCAAAAAGTCAAACTTAAGCTATGCGTCGTGGATTTGTCTTAAAAGTCACCCGCCACATAGTAACCAAAGATTAATGGAAATGCTGGGCCCCAATTTGAAGGCTCCTTACATCATACCCTCGTCACACTCAGCGCCACAGCCCAAAATGTACAGGAAATTTTACAAAGATGCCTGGAATGCGTGAACATCTTAAACGCTAACAAGAGTTTTGGTTTGTAATTTAAATGGAGATTAACTCCACCCTCAGCCAAGATTCAATCACATCGTTATGTCATAAGACGCCACAACCCGAGTATATAATGTTCAAAGAAAGTTATATAAATAAAAGGAGAGCGTAGACATAAAAAAGAAAATTTCTTCATTCCAACTATATTACATTTAGTTTGCACTGGTGTCATCGACATACTTTTGAAAGCACTCATGCGCCTCGAAAAGTCCTTTCGTGGTAAAGGAAAAAGGGAAAAATGAGATGGAAATAAATGTTAAGATCAGAAAGGCAAAAAGAGGATAATAGTATGATTGAAGAGTCTGTGAGAAAGAGGGATGTTTTTCCAGATGTGGGGAGAAGAGGAAAACAGAAACTGGTAAAGGAGTCTGAAGTAAGAAACAAAAGTGTTAACGAGATGAAGAAAATGAAAAAGTAAGGAGAAGGAGAAAGGGAGGCAAGATAGAAAGAAGATAGTAATGGATAAAGGCGACGCAAAGAAACAAAGTCGCCTCTCTAGGGTGTGCATTCCTCAAAGACGAGCTGGGTCAACATGACTCCCATAAAGGCAGACTCAGAAAAACACAGGATCTGGCTGCAAACAGAATGTAACAATTCGAAACTGATTCTAAGATTCCAAACAGATGGATTGTGGATTTGATCATTATATCCACTCTCACTGTCTATCTACTTCATCACTCTGTCCTTCCTTCTCTCTTCCTCCTTCCTTTCTCCTCCTCTCCTCCTCCTCCCCTCCATTTCCCGGTCATTGCAATCAAGAGTACACAGAATATATTGTGTAACATAAACTCCAGAAATGAAGCCATTTATAAGAATAAACATCAAAAGTCACCCGAACGTCTAAATTTCCATAACCAAGATTAAAGATCGCTCGTGACTTCAAGAAAATCATGAGTCGAACGGTCATGACGCAGCTAACACTTTGACGAGTTCACTACTCCTGATAGGTCACGCCTACCCGAGGAGTCGATCGGCCAAAGCATCGCCACTCCCACATCGCCACCACGATAAATACCTCGGAGCCCAAAGAGCCTCCACTTCCTGCGGATCTAGCCCGCTCACGCCCCAGACAGGTCACGCACCCCGAGGAGCCCATCACCAAACACGCACCGGCCACACCCGCTAATTTTGCACAGCCTCCAGAGCTCCACACCACTTGACGGAATCCTATTCGATCATAGTCACTCAATCATGAGCCATATCCTACCAGTAACTCAGCCAATCTGGACTCGGGCATTAACTTATTCGATGAAGCCGCTAAATCGTTGTGACGGATGAGTTTATCTCAAAGAAGCTATACGAAGCCGCTTGGGCTTTACCGGGATGAAGCTTTTCCTGTTAGCTATAGACGAAGTATGTTTGGTCAGTTTATAGTTTACGAGTTTTTCTAAGAAGCCATGGATTTGTGCTCTGCCGCAAGGCTGTATCGACAGCTTTTCCTTAGCTTACATGGATTTAGTTTCGCCTGGGTCAGCCAGACCGACGAGCCTTCCCGTTAGCTCACATGGATTTGTGCCTTCCGCCTTAATCAATGCTCAGATTGACGAGCTCTTTCCTAACAGCTCACATGTATGAGCCTCCCTGCCGCCTGGCATCACGAGCCTTCCCTGGGCTAGCTTCACATGGACGCAGCCCCATCAGCCAGGCCGACCGACGAGCTCTCCCAGCTCATGGACAGCCTACCTAACTGCTCAGACACGAGCTCTTCCTGGAGCCTCACACGACGAGCCCCGGGCCTGGGGGCCAGTCGCGACGACAGTCTGCACACCCGGATCTGAGCCCTGGGTACCCAGCCATTCGCACAGACCCAGCCTGGGCCACCCACACCGACGAGCCTGAACTCGGGCCCCACACAGCCATGCACTGAGGAGCCAGCTCAACCCTGAGCACACACCGGCCGAGCCCAAGAGCCTGTACTTGGCCCAGCCCATCCACTCAAAGATGCCATGTAGCCTGGTGATTCGCTCCAGCCTCAGCTATTCAACACATAAGGCCTGAGTTCTGAGCTCACGCCAACTCAATTGAAGGAGCTCAACGATACAAACTTAGGCGTCAACCCATCACAGCAAAAAGTCAATCCAAAGAAGAGCTTAGTCAAAGCGAAAGAAGTAAGATGAATTAATAAAATATTCATCGACTAAAAAAAAGGTTACATATATCTGTCCCAGCCCAACACACAAAAAAAAAAAAAAAAAAAAAAGTCGACATTGATGTGCAAGACGATAATGTGGAGATCGTACATCACAGGAGGAGTTTATATTTATTAGCAGTGGAACTTTGACTCAATAAAACGAAAAGCTTCCAAGATAATCGCAGAGAAATCCTTCCCTCCTCTCGCCACTGGGAAGGTCAGGTTAAATCCAGCCTCGACAAAGTATCGATGTTCTTCTTTCCAAAAAGGCCAAGTAAGCCACACTTTAAATCAACACTTAGATGCCTCGCTCTGGGTCTCCAATAATCCATCCCACCCAGCCACACCTCAAAGATATTCGGTCATGAAGATCCCCACAACCCAAGCAGCACTCCCTCATCTGTAAAGGTCCCCACCAGCCGGATCATTTCATAGCCCTCTACCAGCCTCGGGCTCCAGCAGCACATTCCCGCCGCCAAGACTGCCTTTTGATTGCAGCAGAACTCCCTTCCCTTAGACTCCCGAAGCCTCGGCCTCGGGACGTGAGAAGCTCCGTCCCCCGCATTCAAGTCTGAGACTGAGCGACCGGCACAGTCCCCTGTGCCTCCATCAAGTCAGCACGTGCGTGCCCCTCATCTCCTTCATCCGAGCCTCCCACGCACGGGAGCTCACCTTCAGCCGCCTCTTTCATTCCCTGCTCACTCTTTCTTACCCCGCCCAACACGAGCTGAAAGCAGAAGTGAGCCGATCCGATTGAAGCCATAGCCTTCCTGGTTATATTGTATCCGACTCGCAGCCACCGTCAGGAGGAGGCAGCCACTCACGAGAGGTTTGGGCCGCTTTAGCACACTTTCTATTTTTTTTGGCTTTTCTCGGGCGCAAACCCTTCCCCCTTCAAACGAAAAACACCAGACACCCATCATAAAATAAAACATCCACCCGCAAGCTCGTAAAACTCAGCCTGCAAAAATGCGAAGTCAAAAAGGTAAGGTATCGAACTTCACGAGGCGACCGCGGAAAGATAGTGCAAAGAACGCCTCATCAACTGGGACAAATGAACAATTCTTGGCGATCGCAGTCCCCGGAAGAATCACTTAGACTGCGCCTCACGCAAAAAGCCTCAAAGACTCGTGAACTAAAAGAACCTCAATGCCGTCAATCAACTCCTCAGTCTGATCTTCTCCGCCTTCCTCCTCCAAGAAGGCGACTCTAATGCCAGCGCCCGCTCAATCCGCCCCACCCGAGGGACTCCACCTCGCAAAGATACACCCAGAATTTAATCGTAGTTTCAAAACCATAGATTTCAGCAACCCATTCCGATGCAGGACAAGAGGAGGTGCCACTTATAAGACAGATTAAGCCCCTAACCCTGAAACTTGAACCACAACCGGCCTATCCCTTTCCTTCTCAATAGAGCTGAGGGTTTTTCACAAGCTTCCTACTCCGGGCTTCCTGGATACCACTCCAACTAAAGGGCCGGGGCCTCCCAGCCAAGAAGTTTGAAGAACAGAGTAGCTCAACGAGAATCTTAAGCACTGGGAGCAGGCGTTTTTTCTGATGGGGCAGATCAATGACTCAACCCAACAAACATGTACGGAACATCCTGAATTTGCTGAACTAACTCTGCAGAAGATCGAGAGGGCACCACCCAACGCCAATCTATGGCTTTATCTTCTCATACCAGATCAACTGAAAGTACCAGAAATATGTAGACAAATCTGTAACTAAATGTCCGAAGAACTAATGCAAATTATAACCCTGAAACAGAACGATTATAATGCTGAAGATTATTTATCTGTGTAGTCTAAGTTTACCTAATAGAGTATCATCCTTTTTCGTCAGTGACTATATCTTAATTACTACCATGAACTAGTAATAAATAGCCTTCCACAAATGGCTGAGAGTAAAGATCGAAATCTCACTGGCACTGGGAACGCCATAGAAGAGAGTTTCCCTGATGTCTCTCAAGCCGAAAAAAGATAAAGAAGCAAGAAGCCTGGAACAACAAGCCCCCTCACCCAAAGAAACCAACCCAAAGCAGACGAATAAAAATGCCCCCACCACCGCGAAAGCTGAAGATAACACATTGAAATGCCGTGAAACCCTTTCTATGAAGGATGCAAAGGAAATAAGACCGCAGATCGGCTGCCACTCTCAAAAGGAAACACATCCAGTGCAGCCGGTGGAGACACCCGGGCTAGGGTCAAAACATCAACAGGGGGACTCACACTCAACGCCGCATGAGCCATAACGTCAAAGTGTACGGTCCCATATGAAGGACCTGACCTAGCTAGTCCCAGCTAGCTTAAAGGCCACAAAGCGTATCCGATATTCCACTCTAAGGTATCGAATCAGATCACTTCTCGCTCTACCCAGCAAAGAGAGGCCTTCGGCACCCGGTCCACCAACGAACTGCCGTGAGACTCATTACTGCAATCCGCTCTGTCAGAACCCATCAATACCAGAATCACCATCGATACGCAGTTGTGCCAAGAACGACCCGGGACCCATGATAAAGCCGGATAATGAAACAAAAATTCAGCCAACCCAACAACCCGCCTTATCGCTTAAAAGAACACCCAAGAACCAAGACGTGAAATGACCCAGAAGACAATGTAAAAGACTGCGACAAAAAGGCCTCGTATTAAGATCAATATATATAAGTCCGAACTCGCTTAAAGGCAAATAAAAGATCCTGTGGCGGTACACAAGATAAAGGGATTGCCCGCAAAGAAACAAAAGTGGAAATCAGAGGATAGAAGTGAAATAAGCAATTTAAAATCAAGAGTCACAATAGCAAGACAAATGACGACAACCAAGCCCTAACTAATCCAAATTTCGAAAGCAGACACGTGAAATGATACCACCCGACGCGAGAAATGCTGCAAATTCCCTTCCCGCCACGACACCGTGAGCCACTGCGGTCAGGGCAAACTCCTCCGACAGTTTGAAAATAAGGTCTCGTAAGCCCACACACCAAGCCCACAGTAGCTGCCAAATAAACACGGCAGCCCAATGCTTGAATTCCAAAGGAGAGAAGTTTGCCCAACGAGGCACTCAAGCCTTCTTTATTTCAAGATTTCACTTCTTTGGCTAGGCTCTGTGAAAGAGGTCCAACTGGCCAGTTCAAGGGCTACTTATGGAAAGTCTCCTGCACAGAGAAAATAGAATAGTCCCTAATAATATATCATTCCGTGTCCACCTAAATCTCCCAATAAGGAAGGAACATTATCCCAAATAAACTACCTTCTTATATCTCATACCAACTGATACGATTATAATAAGAAATATCAGGCATTCAATGGAATGAACCCCAACTACCATCCAACCGGAAGTTAACATCTACTTGCAACAAGGCGCCATCCTGATTTGCGAGCACAAAAACATTCGCCCTATAAGCGCCCAAGCACCCTTTCTCCTCGTAAAGAAACCTGACTTAGCACGGAGGCGCCACTGTGCGGCCCTCGCCGACCCCACTTCTTCCTCGTGTTTTGCAGAGGAGTGCTATATCCAAAGAGCTCTCGTGATTCAGCAGCCGATTATACCTCAAATTCTCAGACAGATGATCCAAAAGCCTCAACGCATCCCAAATTTCTCGCTAATAATCCGGTCCAAATTTAACGACCCTACGCTGGTCCGGCCTAATTCCGGTTGAAAAATGTGTATCATCAAATGGGACATTATTAACAAAGTAATGCAAAATGAATAAATGTCATTAAATAATTCAAAGTCAATTTTTTTAATATTTATTCACTTTGCATACAACATTATAGCATTATGTTCTTATAAGTATTCTAAATTGAAACCTCCTGCTCCCAACCCACCCCTTTACCACTGGGGCATGGAAAAGTGCCTAGCCGCAATCGCTTCAAGACTTATCAGACGAATACATATTGTTTAATATGAAATACTTCTTCATTAATTTGATATTCATATGTTGAATTGATTTAGATATTTGATCGAATTAATAAAGTTCATGATACATAATATAACGTAAAGGAAATCATGATAATAAGATTTCTATCATGTACAATTATGTTAGCATCTAAATTATATCTAGTCAAAGACTAACTAAATCGATAATACGTTAATCAGGACAACCAGCATTACGTCATACTCCTCGATTGACCTTCCTATAGTAACCTATAAATCAAGATATGAGTTTACACTTGACATGGATGCTTGCTAAAAGTAAATAAGCATACATCTGAGACTCACTATGACAATCATGATTATCTTAAATTATGATTCTGTACTTCGACTTCATTCCTTGTTACCTTTCAAATGTCGCTCATAAGGTGATGATTGGGTACAACTTGAGGTGTTCGGAGGTAATTGAATAGCCAACAAGGGATTCGTCATTCCTAATAAAGAGAGAGTATAGTTATGGCTTCTGTCGTGATTCATTACCGGAATCTCTAAATAGCTGTGGAAATGCCATGAAGAGGCTCCCCACGTGCATAACTCATTTAGTAAATGGTAATGAGTTCGAGGACAAGATCTAATATCACTTGGGCTAAATGTGGCGTAACTAGTCTAGTGAGAGTTATACTTTGTCTATGCTCTGAACCGAGTGGCATACACATTAGTGAAAGGATGAACTACGTGGTAATTGCCTATGGAAGTGTTATCAGTCAAACCACTGACTCTCCGATCAATTAGGTTTCATGATGTGTTGCTAGATGCAGCCATGACTCGCGAATCCAGTTTAACTTCAATTGGTTAACATAACCGGAACTTAATGCACTGCCACACTTATAAGTGTGTGTGGGCTGATATAAACATATTCGATAAAGCAGATCCAACATAAGAGAGGTTAAATCTTGGATAATGGAATGTCACGGATTAGTGGAACTTGTGGATTAAAAGCCTCTCACTAAGAGATTAAGCAAAGCCGCTTTGTCACATTTATGCCCAAGGAGAGGGAACACTATAATGCATAGGGATACGTAGTCTATCATCTCTTAAAGTGAGTGGCCTTGAGCTGCCGCCAGCTAGGTCTCATATAAAGGCACTGGTATGGAAAACCCTAACAAGAAGCCTTTATTTGCCCACTTTTCAAAGAGAATGTTCATGAGCTAGAGAGAGTGTTCTTGAAGAATATCTCACTCTAGGTGTGATTTGAACGTCAAATTCTCGTGTTTTTGGCTTCCATCTTCGAATCTAGATTTGGCTTGCACTAGGAATTTATTTGAGACCGTTACCTTAGAGGTTATCGACTCCACTTTTCATGCAGATACTATTAGAGGCAAACCAAGGATATGGTTTGCTTCGGTCTTTGCTGCCTCGACCATTGGATCGATTCTTAAACTGACACAAGGTAAAATCTCACACCCTCTTTGGCCTTAATCGACTTAGATGCTTCAAGGGGTACTTGGAGGGTTTTTGAAGATTTTTTTTTTGTTTCCACTATTTTTGCAAATCATATACCTTCAAAATCCTAACAACAATCACGGCATGTTTATCAGTGGAAAGTGCCAAAACTAAGAGATTCGGTACAATAGGTCACGTGTATTTTGGAATCAATACATACATAAATATACATGCCATTTCCTACGGCTTCTTGGAATGGTTAGTAGTATTTCATAACTTTCATAAACAATTTTTGAAGATATGATTACCTATATATAATTCATGAGAAATCACGCTTCTGACAAAGAAACATTTAAAGTTGAAGTTGAAAGCCAATTTAATAAAATGATAAAAAGTGTTATTTGGATTGTGGTGGTGGACACCGTGTGCTATATGTTGACTTCGTGAACAACGTCAAGGATTGTTTGCTAGATACCTATAGAATGTGGAATCATCCCATAGTACATCATGCAAAGATCAACTAGCATGAACATATATTAATATCAACTTTCATCTATTGAAACGAAATTTTAATGTCAACCCTACAGCCACATTATAATGAGAGAAATCAAGTTGCAAACTTTGACTAATGTCTCTATAAACTTACATAATTGGATTTGATGAGTGTAATTGCCTCATTCTAATGGCCTTCAAATATAAATTAGAGCGGATTTGATGAGTATCTATGGCCCAGGAAATGCAGATGTACTTTATAAGCTTAAGGTGTTTGTTAATTGTTATGGGCTTTCCTCCTTTGGGATAAAAAAAAAGGCTTTAGTTTTAAAAAACTGTTTTTTTCTAAAAATAAGAGAGAAAAAACATAAATCCTGTGTTTGGTTGTTAGTTTTTTTCTTGTTCTAAAAAACCATAAACAATAAAAATATTAAATTCAAATAACAATAATAGTGTTCAGATAATATCAAAATAATATTTTACGTGTTTTTAAAAACTATTTTAAGGAATAATTTTCAAAAATAGGAATAACTCAATTTCTTAAAAAGCCTAACAAATGACTGGTAGAGAGGAGGAACACAGGGAAAATGGATTGAGTAAATAAAAAGATATGGGTGAAAGAAAGAAAGCAACATTTTCTGAGAAGTATGTGGCAAGATATTTTGCAAGATTATAAAATAGAAATTGAGAAATTAAAAGACAATGAAAGATTTTTTTGTTTTTTTGCTAAAACAATGAAATATTTATTTATGCAGGAAAGTAAACATGTTAGAATTTTTTTAATTTGCATATATGTCAAGATTGTTGTTACCAATTTTTTGTTTGATCTCCGAGGCATGAGCGGTGCAATGTGAAACTGCAAAAAGGGCGATCCGGCATTTGGCGCCACCCTCTCCAAACGATTAAGCCGCCGCAATGAGAGGAAGAAGAAACGAGGTCGTAGATACTTAATCAGATACCTTCACTCTCATGTGATCTTCCAAATTTATAAGCGCCGCCTCCCAATCTCCATTCTTATTTTAGTGTGGAAAAGATTGTTTTTTCTTAATGAGATCATCCTTTTCTTTAAGTGATACAAGATCCGCTTTTTATTGGCGCTATCCCTTTAAGGGATAAAAACTGCTTTTCCTTAATATGATTATCCTTCAATAAGACAAAATTAAGAAATCTCATAGGGCTAAACATTCACTTCAAGGTATTCTCCACAACAAATCCCCTCACATACCAGCCAGATCACCGTACTGGGGGGGGGACCTCGGATCCCACATGAGTTCCATGATCGCACCATCCCACCCCGCCATAACACAACCACCGCCTACCGTCTACGAGACGGCAGAATGGGCTCATGGGCGAGCACCTGACTCCACAAGATTTTGGCTTAAAAGCCACACTCCACAAAGATAAGATGAGACAGTGGCTGTGAATAGATAGGACAAATTCGGTGGATCATAGTTAGTACACCGCCCAGCCCAATATCCTTAAGTCTTAACGTGTGTTTAAAGAAAAGATTTCAAACCCCATTATAATGTGTTCATTTTTAATTTTAGGTTTACTTTTGAATAGTGATAAATAGGATTAGGTATTTAGTTTTTTGTTTTTTCTAAATAATTAATTTTTTAATTTTTATTTAAATTTTTGACTCCAATGTTCTTAAATAAAAATTAAAAATACATATGCTTTTATTTAATTAGCATGGAACAAATTATAAGAATTTCAATTGATCATGTAAGAATATAATTTTCTTATATTATATTATACTTTTTAATAGAAAAATAACATTAAAAAAACATTAAGAAAAAGTTAAAAAACCAAATATTTTGACTTTATATATTTAGCAAAAAGTTTCAAAAATTCAGCAATAAGTCATGAAAAAAATTAGAACACAAACTTGTTGAATATTGAAAATTATTATCTTATAGCAAAAAACTAAAAACCAAACGTCACCTTAATATGTTCTATTAGAAGTGGATAGAAATATATCTAGATACTTGAAAAATCATTTCATTTTCATCAGCACATGGCTAAAGCAAAGCAAAAATAATAGAAAAGTAATTTTAGATTTGAAGATCATTGTTGAATGCCATTGAGCTGGGTGGTCCATTGGTAAAGGTGGAATGGGTGTACGGAGATTCAAGATCTGCAATCCACATAGATCCCACAATTGGTGTAATAAAGTTAATAAAATAAAATCAATAGGGTAGAATTATCTCAAAAAAAAAAAAAAGATCATTTGGTTAAAGGAGAGTTTATAAGGATTCTAAAACAAATGATAAAAGAAGAGTTACCGGGAGCTGCATATTAATCTCAGCCCAAATAGATGAGCGCCTGACTTGGACACAGGCGTAGTAAATGTCTTTTCCTTCATGTAAGTAGTTGCATTTCATCTTTACTATTAGGAATTAATCTCTCATTTATCAATAAACTTTTTGATAACTATGAATGTTCGGGGCTAGTTTACACAGTACACGACTAATCTCACATGACCTTTGAAAGTGACTAGAATGTGTAACCTTTCAAAGGTTCCCTAGAGACTAAACTCGTAACCCTCCGCACTCATCCCGCAGCTTTACACTATATGAGATACCCCTTAGGGGTTGAACACGTAGATAAGATGGTTGATGTTTTTTCTAACTTAATCAAATGGGTCTGAGTTAATAAATATAAATAATTACCTCAAAAAAAAAAAAAAAAAATATATATATATATATATATATATATATATATATATATATATATATATTTGATAACTTTATATCATACATAGCAAATATGCTCTATTAGAAGTGGGATGGAACATATCTAGATACTTGAAAATCACTATTATCATCATACAATATATACATGTTAAAATCATAGAAAAGTAATTTTAGACGAAGACCATTTGTTGAATTGCCATTGGAGGCCATGCCCATTGGTAAAGGAGTGGAATGGGTGTATGTGAGATCCAAGGTTTTAATCTAAGAAGAGAGTCCTACAACTATGAAATGCAAAGTTAATAAAATAAATCATTCGGTGGAATTGTCTCTGCAAGAAAAGAATCATTTGTTGAAAGCGGAGAGTTTATAAGGATTTTGTGGGTCAAGAATAAAAGGAAAGGGTCGGGTTTGAATTGCATATTAATTCAAAGAGTAACAAACAGGAGTTAGCTTTTATGCTTCCTCCTGATCCGATAACCGTGGATGTCCCACACCCTGCATGGTCTCGCCGACTGTTAATTCCACGAGGCCCTAGAGTGACGCCAGTAGTCTTCCAAATGACCCTGTGGCTCAACTCCAGCAACCGGCACTTATCCAGAAAAGCTTTTATGTTATCTAAACTACCTCTTGTGAAGCCGAACATGTGATAAGATGGTTGATTATTTCTGGAATCTCTAATAATTGATTTGAGTATGAGTCCTAAGAATGCTACTATCTTATGTGGTAGAGTTTACCCATCATCATGGGTTCCTCCTCGACGCGGTGTGATGCATGGACTGTTAGTCTGTGGTAATGAGCATGCTTAGCACGTCTTCCATGATACACATGATGTCCTGAAAACATCTAAAGGTTTTGACAAAAAAATCAAAATTTCATTCATTTTTTACTTTGTGAAGTCCGAATTCTCTACTACGATTTTTATTTCCTCGCTGGATTTTCTTACACGCTGGCTTCAGCCTCGTCACGTGAGAGATTGCCTCACGCCCAATGAAGAAATTTCCTTATTCGTATGTTTAAATTAATTTCTTTAAGCTTTTGCTGATTTCCTAGATGATTTGCATTGTTATAATAATAAGCTTGATAACAGAATATGAATTCAAGAAAACAAAGATAGAGAAATCGATGTAAAATGTATATATGGTTTTAAATATGGTTCGACGACCAGATGTTTATATCTATGGATAGAGATAATCTTTTTCATTATGAAAACACATTATAAGATCGAGCACCACCCGTATTATGGCGACTAAGAAAAGCAAAAAATCACAAAACCTTGCACATTACATCGAAAAATACTCACTGAGTTAGTGACTGCAGCCGCATCCGCCCAAGATGAATCCTTCGCATGGTTAGGACGAGCTTCCTCACGTCCCAAGGCGTAGCGCCCCGGAGTCTAAGGAAGAGTCAGTACGAATGTAAAGACACCAGACAAGGACGACGTCGGCTTGACGAGGCTCGCCGCAGGTTAACAGGCAGTCACTGGAACGCCCCCGAATGAGGATGCCGCGTGCCGTGGGACCTCCCGCTAAGCAAATAACTTCAGTGGCTCAATGGACGGTTATTGGGAAGACCCGAGACAGGCTTCCTAAATCAATGGTTTCGTGGGTGGTCGCTTCAGCTAGCTGGGGCCTGCTTATTGCCTATTATGGCCTAGACTTTGAACCCTTGACTTCCACTACGAGGAGGATGAAGGGTCCTTCTCGTCGGGATATCCCGGGAGAGCCTGCACCCCTACCGAGGCCCAGTCTCCCTTCACCTGGCTCCCGCACCTCGGGTCCCGTGCCTAATCTCCCGTGCACGCCTTCGCCCCCCGTCCCGATGTTGGGCTTTTATACTATACGTTGCCAAACAGGGCCCCAAAATATATGGGCTCTGGTTCTTTGATGAATACTCATTTTGTACCTCATTTCCTCGTCAGCGCCTACTTGTGCTGCTCTTTTAACGCTCTTTTAATTTGAATCTACTTCTCATTCGCATGCAACCGACCACGCCAGTCGAGATGTTGAGTCATTGGCGCACGGCCGATCATGGTTCTGAGTTGAAATGACTCCCAGGCCAGCATGGCCTGTAGAATCGTAGAGCCTCTCGCTAACGCGATCTGCGGCTCGTCGACCGATTTGTGTCCGAGATGTGGTAATGACTTGTGCTGCATTGCCTCGTAGAATCGTGAGCTCGTCAACGCGAGCCACTATACTCATTCGATGATTTCAGATGAGTCGAAATGGCTCCTAGGCCGCATGGCCCGTAGAATCGCCGAGCTTGTCAAAGGTGAACCGCTGGCCCGCTTTCATTACTTCGGTAAGGAGTTGAAATGGCTCTTTAGGGCCGCATGGCCTGCGGTAGAATCACAGTCGAGCCTGGCTGCCAGAACTCCGCCTGGGCTCCGCTTACCGATTCACATGAGCTTTTAATGACTCCCTAGGGCCATGGCCAGAATCGAGCTCACACGAGCCGCCGTGTCTGGTCACTGATTTGTCCGAGTTGTAAATGACTCCTCGTAGCGACCTCGTGCAGTAGACGAATCCATAAAGTGAGCCGCGGCTCGGGCACAGGGCCGAGCGGCGTGGGGAAGCGCGAGCTGATCTCACTCCGGGAAGTGCGACTGTGCAGCAGACGGCCGGCCAAAGTGAGCTGGGCCGGGCTCGCGCCGTGGGCCGAGTGGCGCGAGCCTCGAGTTGATATGACTCCTCGTAGCTGACTCGAGTGGTAGTAGATGAATCCCGCCAAAGTGAGTCATATGGCCATTCGACTGATTTTCGAAAGGTGCGAACGCCTTTAATGCCGATTTATGGAGAGAATTTGGAACGTTCGTGACTTTTTATGCTTGGCCTTCCATAAATGATTTCCGCCTTCATTGCTATGAATTTATACTTTGTATATCCCGTCTTCCAGCAAGAACCGAAACTGGCGCAGACATGAAGCCGCCAGTCCTATTTGCTCACTGGGAATCCACCTCGGGAAGATCTCTGCCCGGGGCCCGTCGCTGACATGCCCGTGAGAGTTGTATTTTTCCCCAGTCTCCCTTAGCGGGAGTCATGTTATTCTCAGCCCATGCTAGAATGCTTTTCCAGGCACACCCCCTGCGCCTCCATTTTCCTCTCGCCTCTTTCTTCTTTCTCTCTTCCTCCTTTCTCCCTTTCTCCCCTTCTCCTTCTTTTCAGCCATCTTTTCTTCCACCTCCCTATTCCTCCCTTTGTTTCTTCCTAGCACAAACTCCTTCCATCCATTTTTTCTTCTTCTCCTCTTCCACCTTCTCAAGGTCTTCTCTCCCATTTTCTTTTCTTTTTTCTTCCTGTAAGTTTTTTTTTTTCGCGTGAACTTCACTTGTACTGGACAAGCTCAAGATGTAATCACACCACTAATTGTAACTCAATAAATTGGACTGAAATAAAGAGAGATTTTTCTTTTATCTATGAGTTGACTCATTCTATTGTGACATGTAATCTTTCCGAGCACGGCATGTGACAGCCGCCAGGACGCCTTTAATAAAATAACCATGGCCACTCGCAACCTGTACCGATAAATCCCCACTTAAGATTACAAACTGGCCCACTGATAAAAACTGCTTTAAGATGCTCTTCTTTCCTCCCTCTGCTTAAAGCTCTAGAATTGCCCGGTCTCGACGTAATTCCTGGTGATATACATATAAATCTTCCCAAATGGGGCCCACTTTCCAAGCTGGTCGGATTCTTCCTTTGCTCAAGTAGAGAGCTTTAAGACCAAAACTGCACCACAAGGGAAGCCTCAAGTGGTTTTACTTTTTGGTCGTAGTAATTCCTACGCCTTCCTTGTAGCCTTCCGTACGCCTTAGAACTTCAAGGCCTGCTTATATCCTTAAAGATCCAAATTTAGACTGAGAGCTCCACACCGTGCTCCACCGTCGCTAACTCGATCCTCGTGACTCTAGTCCAATCCTCGGTGGCTACCGTCTCAAGTGTCAAGGCTGGGGCGAACTGGGCTCTGGGTATCACTCCAGGTTGTCCCCAGAAGCCCATAGCACCCTGGGGAGGGCCCCACCACTTTCCTTAAGATCTCCACCTGGGTCTCAAACTCATATTCCATGGTGACCTACCGACCCCACATAGATCCGATGTGCCGTGGGACGAGTAGTAATTTTAATTCCTGAGCCCTGACAAATCCACGACCAATGTTCACTCTGCTTCCACTGTCCACACAGTGGCTCTGGATGTCAAACCCGTGATATGGCTAGCTCGCTGCACAAATTGTGAAGATCTCGTTATGTGGATCGCGGCGCAGAGGCCCACCCTCCGCCTGATTTGGTGGCTTAATTCACCCGCGACGATGATGCAATCCCCAGTACTGGGCCCTTCCTAAGGCGTAGGTCCCATGATGTCCAACCCCCACCGCCAAAAAGCCAGGCCGTGACCCGACGTCGGTAGCCTGAATGCGAGCTGAGATCTATGCTAGCTCCATGATCCTGTATCGAATTAGATCTACCACATTCTATAATGCCAGAAGCCAAGAGTACACCCTTCACACCCACACATCTCTTCATGTCTGTCCCAATGGATTTCAGACAACACCCTGAACTTCCCAGCATATGTCTAACGTTTCTTCCCACTGACACTGAGAGGATCAAAAAAGAATGAAAACCATCGACAAAGCCCTTTATGATTGGTAACTCTGCAGACTCGGCCCTTATTTTAGTCGCCCCTTCGTCGCCGTGCAGATCCGTCTATTATATAGTCCCAAATGGGCCCTATCCAACTCTTGCTTCTCACTCCCACCGGGCAACCTCCACATCGCAGGATCGACGTAGGGCTCGCTGTGTATTCATGTGTCAAACGGCTGAGGTCTTCCCGTAAGGTCATGCCACGGCAAGGCGGCAGCTCTGAGTTCTCCGCTCTCACATGTCCGACTGAACCTGCATTTCTCTTTTTTAATAAACTCGCACCTTTGGAGATATAGGATCATCCTTCCACTCTTTTTAAATTTCAGAGGTGTTCCTCTATTTGTCTTACTAACACCTAGAGTCATAGAGACCCCACCGGGTCAACTCAAAGTTGAATGAGCCAGGTTGAGGTTTACAGGACAAATTCTCGTATTCTACTTGTTGTTGTGAGGCTTCTGAACCGAACTGAGTTTAGGTATTTATGTCTATATATTCCTTCCTGAGAGGTCAAGATTAGACCCGCTCCGTCTCAAGGTGCTCAAGCTCCATCTATAGAGAGTTTCCGGCATGGAGGGTCACTGCCAGCCAGCGTCGCGAGCATGCCTACCAGTGGTGAACTCCATGACAGCTTCCGCTAAGACCGCCTCTTTATCGCGCTTTTCGCTCTCAGATCCGATGTCGAACTCCACTAAACGCCTACCTCACCAACCTTCCGAGACTTCGTTTATGCAACACTGGCTTCATCGGTGGCTCCTGGCTTGACTCTATGGTGTGAGCCTCCGGGAAGCAAGGCTGAGTTTCGTGGCTTCTGCTACTAAAGGTCAATTAGTTTCTCCATCCCGTATCTCTCCTCCGCTCCTCCCAAAGCCTCTACCAGTGAGTAAACCTGGTGTCAGACTCGCTTCATTCCCGACGAGGACAAGACTGTTGAGAAGTCCGACACGACCGTATGGTGGTGAGAGCCCTTCAATAGACCTTACTAGAACTGTGGTGTGGGATCTAATATGTTTTCATACGCAAATGCTCCTCGCAGACTTTCGTAATCCCATCAAGGCCCTTCGTGGCCGGAAAGAAAGGCCGCATTTATCACTTGCCCTCAGATACAAATCACCTTAAGGCAACAAATCCTCCCACAAATAACTTCCTTAATGCTTCGATGGCGAAGGTAGCTGCCGTAGTACAGCCGATTCCTCATTCCTGGATTTGGGCTCACCTCAAAGGCTGACTCATGAAACTGAATTTCCCACTGGAGCATCCAAGGCACACTTAGTCGGATTCAACAGCCGAATGGGAGTTTCAAGATCCGTGAACGCCCTGACACAGGCCATGTGGAGCCCAATGAGGTGACTTTTACCAAGATGTTACCATATGTGGCTACCTATAGTCGTGCCTGACCCAAGCTCCTCGTAAACATCCGACATCACTCAACCCTCCGATGCGAGCTCCTGCTGCTTGAGCCCGTAAATCACATCACACCAGCAATAGGTCTCGCGCCGATTTAACGATCATTTTCTCGTCACCCCGGTCCATATCGATCCTGGCCAGGTTTATAGCGCATCCATAAAAACCAGGAGTTCACGGTTCGCTGCGTGGCATCAATACGAGGTCGAATCACAAAGCAGAGGAACCGTCCTTCGGCACTCTTTATCATGTCGCGTGGCCTGCGATGCAGCCTGCCATCAAGCCGCTGGCTCGATGAGTACCATATCAAAGCCATCTGGGCGGTATTCCACTCTGAACATCCCTTCCCAGAGCTTCGTCACTCTTCTGCTGATGGCTTCTCTTTGCCCTTTCTTTCAGCTAAGCTTCTCCTTTCTTTCATTTGATCATTTTAAAGGACTAGCCAATGCCCAACCTACAAGATTGGTCATCAGAGGGATCACCCCTCCCAGCTGTCCGCCTCTCGTTTCCACATAAGACGCCTCGCTTTGGTCTCTTAAAAATGGATGTGGTGGTGGTTTTTGGCGGTCTCCACTAGTTAAGAGCCATGATAGCTAGATGTCCTGTAGGCTGTCATCCAACACACTGCCCAACAGGGCCTGTGGTCATGGAGCACTTCATCATGTCGTAGCCCATCTCACGTATATGTTGATGTCGACCGCTTGAGCCTCATGATGCTTCTGTGCAGCATTCCCAGCCACTGGTCCGTCTCCCCAACCATTCCTTCCCACTACTTGCAGGGAATCAGATCATCGCAAGAGATATGGTGGATGGCTCTTATTGTATTGAGAGTAGCGTCCGCTTCGTTAAAGATGTTATATACTTCCGGGGCGTCTAATGCACTTATAAATTCCCGCCATAGTCGCGCCGTGTCGGACTCCCAATGAGTACTAACTGTATTTGGTCAGATAATACTTCCCGGTAACCCGTGAGGTGTGTCGAATTTGCTCTAGCTTTTTCCTTCCATGCCCAGACATTTTATCAAAGGTTGACGCTGAAGATGATATCACGAACTCCCGTTGTCGCACAAAAATCAGCGAATTATTTATTGGGCTACAATCGCTTAACTACCAAGTAGTCGCCACAAGGAGTGGCGGTCGCATCCTCCAGATCCGAAATGAGAGGCGGATGGGACGGTCGTGTTTGCTGTGAGTTTTGGATTAACGCCCGAACGCCATCTCGTCATCTAATGTCGCACGGCTTCCAGAGTTGCTCGATCCCTCCTCCCCGAATCCCTCCCAGGATTACTCCCGGGATTCAAATTGTGTGATCATTGCGTCGAGTCAGTCAGCCCGCTGAAAGGGTGGCTGCCGCCGAACCCACTCCTGCTTGATTCTGATCCGGGTTTCAGTGGGATACAAAGCGCCTGGACCATCCACGGCCGTACTCGGCACTGGCTCCCTCAGCTCACGCCGCCCCAAGGCGGCAGTCCTCAGAACTTTATGGAACCCACAATAATTTTGTCAGCTCTCGGCCAGTAGGTCCGACTTCATTCGGGGTCAGCCACCTCGTGAATTGTCCGCTCGCTTCATACCGCGCAACCCCGTGCGGATACCCAGGCCTGGCGGTGAAACGAGGCCAGGCCCGCCTGTCGCCCTTTCTCTGATTAGCTTAATCTGCACGCATCTCCCAGTTTCTCGCCCGTGAGATCGCTCTCCACTTTTATTCGAGATCCTTCCCCGTCACGGTTCTCAGCTCTGGTCCGGCTGCTTCAGATGCCCTCGCTCTTTCTTTAGTGACCTGGAAGAGCCTTTCTGATACTGGTGGCCTCTTCATCGTTAAAAATATTTCCGCCATGCACCTCCACTGCACAGCCATTGGGATTTTGGGAGATGAAACATTAAGTCTTTCTCACTCAATTCGTTCATGGAACATGATCACTGGGTCAAATATCTACTTTTAGAGATCAAAGATTGGAACAATAATATAAGATCAAGCCACAGCCCCGTCGATGGTCAAGAGATAATCTCGCCTTCCACGCCCCAGTCTCCAACGCGAAGTGAGATTAACAATGATACACAAAAACCCCATCATAAGTATCGGATTTTTACGTGGAGCCCATTTGAACCATGCCAAGGCTTAGCCTCTTTTCTGTGGTGCAGAGATAGCTTAAAGCTCAGATCGCATCGACCTGATACCCATGCAAACACTGATTGTAAGTGTTGACGATCAATGGATCTTGGGTGATCAGCCAAACGCTTCCACCCGGTACCCGAACTCATAAGGGAAGTGGAGAATTTCCTGGCTGTATAGAGTGATCACTCTTCATTTAATTAAGGTGTCCATAAAGGTCGTGGAGTACGTCCTTCACCAATTCCTTCACACTGAAGCTCCCTTTGGCTGGAGGTCTCTCGAACCTCTGCTCCGCTGATCAAGCTCCCGCTCCCTCACAGACACGCAAATCCTCCCCGACGTGAGCCTCCGGGTGGTTGCTCGCTGCCTCTCCAGGCAGACGCGTGGTCCGCGCCCCTGCCTACCGGATTCCCGCCTCGCCAGCCTGCACTCCTTCAGGAGTACCCGATATCATGTCATCCTTCTGGGGGGAATGCTAGCCTACCTTCCCGAGCCTGGCTTCGCGCCCGTGGTCAGCTTGACATGTCCGTGAGTTGTCTCCAAACCTCTCCCGTCGACACTGCCATGAGGCGAGCGCAAGCCCGCACCCTCGGCCCGTGTCGCCCCCTGCAGATTGCCTCTAACACGGAGGCGCCTACCCGCCTCAAGGCCGCCCAGTGGATCTCGTGATCCCTCGAGGATTAGTGTTGCTCCGGCCGCGGTTCCGTGTTGATACCATCGTGAATCAGAAACAAGAGATTGAGAAGATATGTCGCCCACGACTGGCACAACCCACATGCCTTTTCAACCTGACCGGGTTTCTGGAGCGGTGGCTTCACTGGGTCGATCAAGTGACTCTACCCATCGCAATGGATCGGATCAGTCCTGGCCTCAGCAGATCGCAAAGGGCCGGGCTCGCTACCTGCCTGAAGGTATCGCCTCCTCCGCAAAAACAAGCAACGGTGTTGGCCTGCAGGGCTTCGCCTGCGGGCGCTCCATGCCTAAGTCAGCTTTCTTTCCCAGAGGTAAAAGAGACCGCTTAGATCGCGTATGAATATCCGTAGTACTTTCACCGATATGCGCCTTGTATTTATGCAGATGTCTTAACTAGTCGATGGTGACAGGATTTGTTCCACTGACGGGGTATTTCTCAGCATTCATTGATATCTGATTTGGTAGTAGCGGATATAGAAAGAGGTTTGTCTGGAGTAATCTTCCTTCCTTAGCTCGGGATCCCCGATTCTGATGCCAATCATTGTCTCTTCTTTCCACGGCAGATTCAGCCTGACCACAATAATACATTATTAGTGACTATCTCTATCAGACCGTGGGAGGACTCCAACTGGTCTTTGGCTGACCTGCTCAGCCCCCACTCCGGCCCAGCGCCAGTTGGCCACGCCGCCAGAGCGCCTAAATGTCTGAATGGGCATGTCTCCCCACCCCTGCCCACGCCCAAATCACCTGCTCTCACACGGCCTCTCTCAGCCCGCGCAGCGGCCTGCAGCCTCATTTTCTAACCCTATCACCTTCCTCTCAATCATAAAAGTAATTCAAAGAAATATCTTTAATATATATATATTTTTTTAAAAAGATAAATAATTTATTTAATTCTAAACTGCAATAATATATTCAATAAGAGCATAGAATCAAATTCATTAAAAACTTAAAAAATGATGCAATATCTTGGTTAATAGCATAAATAAATATCTCAAAGCCTATATATTTAATACAATTTGCAATGACTTACAATACCTATAATCGGTTTTGTAGTGCATAATGACAATCACATCTGGTTGTCTTGTCTAATCAAAATATGTTTTACTGTCAGAATCCCCAAGTAACTCGTTTTATGCATCCGGGCACTAGTCTACAACAAATTACAAAAAAAAAAAGTAAAATCTTATAACTATATGAACTCATTTTATTGAGAAATGGATAAAGGTGTAATATAAAAATCAGTGGGATTACGCTTTCTCAAAAAATCCTACCATCTTAAGGAAAAGGCTAAAATAAACTCCGGTTTTTAGTAGGTTGGACTTTTACATTTTTAGATGACCCCCTTATTTTAAAAGTAGATTTAAAATTTAAATAATAGTCGAATGCTTCTTTTAAAATACTCGTACTCATAGTTTTTCCTCACAAAGTGTAAATTTGTTATTTTGTATCTCCTAAATATCAATTATTCTCAATAGGGAATATGTGGTGTTGAGAAGCTTAAACGATTTGTAATGTGGGGACAATAATAGAACTCCAATCATTCTCAAATTACGTCTCAAGCATATAAAAAGAAAAATATATTATTATATATCTATTATGTAAATTAAAGAAATATTTTTCTCCATGATGAATGAGACTAATAAACTAATATTTTAAAAATCATTAAATGTTTTGATATATAAATATAATTTCACTTACTAAAATTTAAAATATATAACAAAATGAAAATTTCATTTCATTATTTATATAAATATTTCAAATTTTATTAATATCATTTTAACAAAAATTTTTATGGTAAATTAAAAAAAGAAATCTTTTTTTTCCTAATGGATTTAAAAAGGATGCATAAATGCCACGCCTACCTTCGCTCACTTAGCGATGGGCCTCACATAGAAATTTTCTATAAGACTAAACACATGTCATAACTCCATGTCTCTAATGTTATGTTAATCGTTTCTGCGGCCGTCTAGGCTCATCAGAGATAGCTTGCCCTACTTTGACTAGTTTGTGTAGGATAAGTTAACACCTTTTTTCATAATCAAGTTTCAAACTAACGATAAGCTTTACAAACTTAATCGTGTCGGCATGCCTAAACTCCGTTCAAATTGCATACTTCTCTGAAATACTCTCACACCATTCTGTTCAAACTCGTTAATATGTTTGATCTTCATTAAGCTCTTCAGTCATAAACACAGACACAATAAGTACATGACAATAAGGAAGAAAAGGGGCTGATTTGGAGGGAAATGGGGTGTGGTTACTGTGAATGGTGAGAAGAATTAGGCCCAAGTTATGTGGAGAGTATATCATAGATCAGATATGAATATGATGATTGTGTTGGTGAGCAAATAGACAAGGCTGTTTGGTTGGGACTTGGGAGAGCAGTTTCCCTGCAATGCAATAATAGAGAGAGAGAGAGAGTAAGAGAGAGAGTAGAAGGCAAGTGCACCTCTCTCCCTAGGCATCGTTTTTACCTTGAAACACCTTGAGTGCCTAGTGCCCTGAAAACTGAATGAATGGATCTAGCATGGCATGAAGGAGCAAGGATAGTAATAGTGAAATATCATTTTGATATGATCATCTATATTTCGTGTGTCGTGTCATCCCTGATAATGATTTTTCAAATTGAAATCGTTTATTCGAAAAATCTGAAAAAAAATTGGTCAATATCGATCATATACATCGAGATTTCTACCGATATCCGGCTGAATAAAATGCAAAGCTTCAGAAAAATAAAAAACTCGTGTGGTCAGGTGAAACTGATACTGGCCGATATATCAGCCAGTATCGGTTTTTTTTCTTCATATTATAAACCTTATTCAAATAATATAATATGTTAAAAAAAAAAAGACGCAACACATTATTTGACTGGAACAAACCTTAAAACTATTAAGTGGGTGAGGCGCAACACATTACATGACATCTACTTACCAACTAATGCATCTATATTCTTGATTAGCAAATAATCTATCAGAGATATTTTTGTTAATTTATGATATATCGATATTCATATAAAAATACCCATCGATATATCCGATATATCCGTAAAATTCAAGTACCGATATATCCGTTGAAACCGATATTTTTAACACTGGGAAGGAAAAGGACTAATTAAGAAAATGACATATTTTCTTTATTTCTTATTTATTTATTTATAGTTTTTTAGTTTTTAGTTTACCGATCGTATTAAATTTCATTATATATTCTGATACTTCCTAAATCCTTCAGTCATTATAATATATGACTACCCTCTTCTTGTCTCTCCGCCTGTACTTTTTATATTCCTCTTCTTCCTTTCTCTCCTCTTTTTCTCTCTAATTCTCTATCTAGGCCCCCCACAACTCATGACTCATCCATGTGCAGTGTGCTCTCCCTTTGATGTCCATTTCATTTTTTTTTTTGTTTTTGTTTTTTAAAAACACACCTCCCCATTCTCATCAAGATTCTGTTTCTGTTTCAGTTTTGACCCCCCCAACTCCATGTATATTCTTTTACTCACTCCCAAGTTCCAAGTCCCAAGACAGATTTCTGAATTTCAGGGAAATTATTTTGGAAACTTTTGATTGTGTCGTCTGTCATGACTCATGATATGCAATTCCCCATCCCTGTTTTTTCCCTCTGGAATTTGGCCTCAACTGGTGGCGTTTTGTTCATTATTTTAAAAAACAAAAGTGATCAATAAAAAGTAATTAGTTCACTAAAGACTAAAAACTAAAAAGGGTTTGATTCCTGAAAAATTTGAGTAGAGTTCTTTACTCTTATATATATATATATATATATATATATATATATACTATATATATATATATATATATATATATATATTTGATTGATAATGAATAATAAGTTAAAATATCTTTTAAATAATATGGATTTTGCCTCTTTCCTCCAATCCATGATCAAGATTCTGACAAGATTTAAATTCGCCTCTCTCTGCCTATCCATAAAACAGCTTATATAAAAGCTCTTGGAATCTTAGATTTATTTTCAAATTGCAGGTAAGTGGCTTCCCTCCCTCCTCTCTCTCTATCTCTCTTTAGTATATATATGTATATATTTATACTCAAGATATTAGGTCTATTTTTCATGCCTTCCTCTCAAAAGAACGCGAGGCCAAATTCATCCTAAATCTTGAGTAGGGTGTCGATTAGGTAATCGATGTGTCATGTTCCGTCGTGTTAGCATCTGATTATTAATATATTCGTTAACTTTGAGATACGTCTGAATAATAATTATGTCAAAATTAACAAATTCAAATACGATTCAATTAGTAATTGGGTAACACACACATAACCCGTTTGATAATTTGGTCATTTAAATTAATATAATTTATAACTAATACATCAATATTTAACACAAATAACATATTAAAAAGGTTAATATAGGTTAAATATTAATTTACTAAATAATTAAACAGGTCAATTTCGTGTTATATTGATTGACGTGAATATAACTAATTTATTAAACGAGTTATCTTGATAATCTGATTTGGGTCAAACACGTTTATACTCATCTCAACAAACACGCAAAAATTGTGTCGAGTACATATCGGGTTGAATCAAATTTTGCGAGGTCTAATCTTGAGATAGATCTATAAGGGGAAGAGAGGTGAGACATAAAAGACAATAATATTGATAATACTCTCTCTCTAGTCTAGTAGCTATGACCCCATCATCGAAAACATGTTATGGGGCCTTAACATGAAAATATTTGAAATTTTAAGTCCAAAACTTATCAAAAACTTAACTTGAGTTCTATTTAAACAAAATAAGTGATAAGAACCCAAATATTTGATAAAGAATCATAGGAGTGGCAAGAGAAAATTTGTCTCCCTAAAATACCCTTCATTTATCTTACCCACAAGCCCCAACCTAATTCAAACATCCCCTTCTCCTCTGTCAACCGGGTTAACATCCAAAACCCATGCCAAACATACCCTTCCCTCTTCTATTTCAACCCCACACCTTCCTTTCTTTGTTTCTCCTTCTCCTAAACCCATTTTGCATCTCCCCCTTCCTCTTAAGCTCGACCTTGTTTCTTCAAGATCGACCTCTCATTTGACTAAAAGCCCTAACTCAAAAACCCCATAAACTCAATCATCAACTGAGAAGCTTCATCCTCCAAAGCATAACCGATCGCGCGAAAGAGAAACTATTGGTCGACCGAGTTGTTCAACCAAAATTCCCATTCGAGCCATAGAATCTAGGTTTATTTCTTCATCAGTAGGTTTCTTTCTCTTTTTCTTTGTCTCTTTGTCGTTGTCTCTTTCTTTTCCATATGCTTGGTTGTTGAGAAAAATTTATTTGGTCATGCGTGATTTCTGTATATGGAGGTTGTTTGCTCTTTTATAAACTATTGATACTTTATTTCGTATGGCAATCTATGAAATCAATGCCCACAATCCATGATGCTCCTTAGACAAAAATTTTCCTAAAAAAATGTTATAAAGATTTCAATATCTTACCTGAAAACTATCATTCCATAGAGGCTTCCAAATCATTAGGGAGCTTTTCAACCATTATTGTCTTTAGGATGTCAACTGCCATCACAAAATTTACCTATTCAAAATTCTTACCAAGAACCCAAATTCAATTGAGTATGGTTTAGTATACTGACATCAAACTCAATGACATTCTAGATGGTTTGGGTAAGTGAAAAAGTAAGGAAAGTGTCAGCGAAAATAATAATTGAGAATGTTGTTCAAGAGTGGTGTTGATACTTCATTATTGAGTGAAGTTATTCAAATTATTTATTTTTGTGTAGAATTTCCTAAATTAGTTGAAATGAGAAAATTGTTTTAAATAAACTTGTAATTCGTGATAATTATTGAAATGATGGATGTTTGTTTTGATTGAATGTATTAACAGATTTGTTGTTTGACATTCCTATTATATAAGCGTCTTGCCCAAACAGCTGACACTGAGACTTACAAGGAGGAAGCATTTTCAGAGACTAATATGGCACAAAGGAGGAAGCATTTGTATAAGCGCCTTGCCCAGACAGTTGACACTGAGGCAAGAACCAAGTCTTGGAATGACCATAGGTTATTCAACACAAATGAAGAGTTTGATAGATATATTAAGTATTTCAATAAAAGGACAATACTACAAGGGTGAAATATTAATCCCGAATTTATGAGCAACTTTGGATTTGAGGCGGTATTTGAGAGGATGGGTTGGACTCCAATTGTTTCTTTGGTTGAACCAATGTATTCACAACTAGTGCGGTGCTTCTACTCCAAAGCTCATTTCACGCATTGATGAGTCCAAAACTCATCTATTTATAAGTCCATTTTTCTTGTAATTTTGAGAGTTTAAGGACCTATTTAATGAAAAATATGAAATCTTCACCTAGATTTGTGTTTTGCAGGGTTTTAATGCAAAAGAACAAAAAACCTGGCCAAGAAGCGTATGCAAAATGGTTGAGCGGAAAATCTGATTATTGCGACATTTCCGAATTATGTCAAGAAAAAAGTTCAAGACAACCAACAGAAGTTTGTCGCAACAAAAGAATCTCTGTAGCGACAAAGATTAGGAAGATTGCCCAAAAGAACAATTGAAGAATGTTGCGACATTTCACAGCTATGTCACGACAGATTTTGTGAAAAAGGCAGAAAGAGTCGATCACGACAATTTAAAACTTTGTTGCGACACAGCTAAGATAGAAGACAATTGAAAGTATGTCGTGACACTTGATAGCTCTTTCGCGAAAAAAGACAAGGCAGATGACAACAAAACATTGTCGTGACATCCAAAATTATATCGCGACATAGAATACAAGGAAGCATTGGAAAGAATGTCGCGACGTAAAACTTAATTGTCGTGAAATAACAGAAGGAAGAAGATTGGAAATATGTCACGACAGTTATACCTTTAGGCTCGACAAAAGCTAGCAAGAGTTTAAGAACAATTGCTGCGACAAAGTTTGCAATGTCGCTACCAACCATCCAAAGATTAGCAATGCATGGCATGGAAATTATGTCGCTACATCATAAACTTATGTTGCGACAATTACAAGATGAAGTCAGTTGAACTTTGCGACATTTCCAAAGCATGCCGCGACACAATTTGAGGAGAGGGCAAAGAACATTGTCACGATATTTCTTTCATTGTCGTGGCAATTATAGAGAAGAGACTTGAGGCATATACTGAAACTTTGTCCCAACACGAGAAAAGTTTGTCGCAACAATCACTCAAGAAGAATGATAGTCGATATTATTGCGACAAACTCACAATAAAGGGTCAAGACATAGAAGCTTTAGATATATCGCGACATTCATAAACTTTGTCTTGACATAGACTCAAGAGGATTAAAGTCATAAATGTTGAGACAAAGCCACAATAAAGCTTAAAGACACAAGTGAGTTGCAATGTCGCGACATAGATCAACTTTATTGCGACATAGATCAACTTTGTCGCAACAAAGACATCAGTTGGGCCTGCATCGAAATCCACAATTTCAACCTAAAATTCTGACCTAGCATTTATGAGCCCTATAAATAAAAAGAGATAGGGCAATAGAAAGAAATCTTTGGATCAAGAGCTTTTTAGCAATTTTTCAACTAGCATTTAGCTTTTTGGAAGAGTTGAAGTCTCTCTGTATATATATTTTCTTTATTTTCTTTTTATTTTTTAGATTTATTTTTCCTTCTTTTAGAAGTAGAGGTAAATTTGAGCTGAAATTTCGAGCTAGATCAATTACAAATCAAGCTTCATTTCTTTCTGAACTATAATGAAATCTGGAAATTTTTTGGAATTCATTTTTATCCAGTTTTAATTATAGTTACAGTGAATTTGTCTGATCAACTAGTCATTGTTGCTTGTGATTCAGTTATGGAAGGCTTAGCTCTTTGGGAAAGGATTTGGTGTTCTTATTGTTATTTTGCAGTATTTTAAATGAATGTTTTGGGTATGAAAACTAGATTTATCTAATTGGTATTACTCTAGTAATGAGTTGTTCTATATATCAATCCTCTATACAAAAAAAAAAGTTGTATCTATGCTCTAATTTCCAGGATCCCTTTAAGTGACACGGAGATGGACTACCTGAGAGCATAGAGAAGTTACTTGGGGTAAAGTGCATTAATATTTTGGGAACTAATGTACTCTAAGTATCACTCTAATACATCCTAGGTGATGTTCTTACCTCTGACTTCAAGGTTCCTTTTTGGGTGATAGCAGAAGTGTGTTCCCGAAGAATAAGGACCACTCAATGAGATATCAGTTTACTCCTTAGAGGTTTCATCTCAAGTAGAATGATCTTAGTCCTGTGTTAACTGAGATTCTAATCAAGGAGAAAGAGAATTGTGTTGAATTGATGGTTGAGATACCAATTAAATTGAAGAAGGCTTGTGTTACCTTATTTATGGGGGCAAGTAGTCTTCAATCCTAAGAGATGGCTATGAAGTACTGGTTTAGGAAAAATAGCCAAATCTTGAAGAAGATCAAATCCTAAAAGAAACTATTTAAGACCCATTGACCTGATTTAGGAATATGGTAAGCTAAATAGTAAAATGTGTAGTGTCAAGAGGCATTCCAAGGCTACACTACTCTGCTCTTGGACAAATCAAGGATTCATGTCCTTAACAATATTATACTTGGGAAATATGCAAATTAATAGTTAGAATACTGGTCCATTCCTTGTGCTATTTCTACTTGGTGAAATCTCTACTTCTAATTGACTTAGATTTATGTTAGCAAGAATTCTTTCATTCAATTTTAGTTTGATAATTCAAAATTCAATTAGGAGAATCAAATGGTGATTACCTTTAAGTAAAAGGGTACTTGATTCTTAGATTTTCAATCAATCCTTAGCACCAATTAGACACAAATGGTATTTTAGTTTTGTAGTATAAGAAAAGTAAAATTTGTATTTTCCGGAATATAAATGCTAAGTAAGAGAAAAATGATAAAAACCTGAGATTTATCCATGAGTTAAGGATAAATTAGTAATTTGCCAATTTAAGGACCCAAGTGGCATAAGATGAAAGATTATATGTTAAATTGGGAATAAGATAAGTTAAACTTTGCAAATAGAATGGAATAAAAGGACCAAATGGCAAAAAAGAGGAAATTGACCCAAAAATAGGATAAGGCCAAAATGGCCTTAAAAAAAAAAACCCATTTTTAGCTTGAGAGTGAGGGCAATTCGGTGGGAGAAGGAGAAAAAGAAGAAGAGAAGAAGAAGAAGGAAGAAAGGAAGAAGAGAAGCAGAAGAAGGAAGAAAGGAAGAAGAGAAGGAGAAGTTCAGGTATGGAAACTATTTGTGTATGGAGTACTATTATGGAAATCTTGTTGGAACATCTCCTTTGAGATGTTTGGAACCTATATGTTAGGAAATACTTGTCTAAGTTGGGTTAGGAAAGCCCTAACTCTTCAATACATGTGTTTTTGGTTGGTTTAAGTTAGTTTTTATGGTTTCTGTTTCGAAAAGGGTGTGTTTTTGTTGAAAGAGTTCTGATGAAAATGGCCAAAACTAGTCATTTCTATTTCTACTTGACACTCTTACACCTAGGCGTAGGACTCCACGCCTAGGCGGAGACACCTCCACCTAGGTGAACCCGAAGTCAAGTTTTCTGAACTTTCTAGTCCGCCTAGGCATACTTGTAAGTTATGTTTTATTTCCTCTCTTCCGTTAATTCTAAAAATTATCCATTGGATTAATGAGGACCTTAATAAGTGAATGAAAGGATTCGTACAAGTATAAAAGTTAAATGAAAAATGTTTTGTACCTCGCCGCCTCGGCGATTCGGTCGTTAGGCATTATTTCTTGCCCTCTTTTGCTAATGAGATTAAGAATGATAAAACTAGTTCTGAAATACATATAATTGTACAACTATGGCTTATGAAAACACATATTATAAGATTGGAGCACCATCGTATTACGACGACTAAGAAACGCAAAAAATCACAAAACCTTACAATGATCATTATATCGAAAAAATACTTCATAAAACGTACAGTTTTGGCCTCGTATGTGGCTATGATGACTAAAGCCACCGAACATGTGCATTTTCTCTTACATTTCTTCACAAACTGTGAAATGCATGGCAACCAGAAGGTACTAACCCAGGACCATTTTCAGGGTTCCTTCCCTTTCACTTAAAAGTTCCTTTACCTTCTCTTTTGCTTACAGTATGGTCTTCCGGTTTCCTTTTTGATAATGGGACGTGCCATTTCAACCATTTCTATTTGGATCATGGTCTTTTTCTTTTTCTTTTTTCTTTTTTTGGTTTATCACTTTTTAATACCATGGAGAAAATTAGTGGAAATGGATTATGTGCTTAGCTTGGCTATATCAAACATCAGATACATAACTTATGAGTAATGAGTTTGAGGACAAGATCTAATATCACTTGAGCTAGATGTGGCGTAACTAGTCTAATGGGAGTTATACTTTGTCCATGCTCTAAACCGAGTGGGATATAGATTAGTGAAAGGACGAACTGCACGGTAATTGTCTATGGAAGTGTTATCAGTCGGACAATTAGGTTTCATAATGTGTTGCTAGATGTCGCTCACGACTTGCTTAATTCAATAGTTGAATCAATTGGCCAACATAACTGACAACCTAATGGGTCACACACTTAGAAATGTGTGGGGCTGATATAAAATAGATTTGGATATGATCCAAATATAAGGGAGGTTATTCTTGAGAATGGAATGTCACGGGATTAGTGAAAGTTTGGGATTAAAAGCCCTCATTAAGAGATTAAGCAGGCTTGGGCTTGTTCGTGGGCTTAAGGCCCATGAGGGAACACACCATAACGCATAGAGATATGTGTAGCCTATAATCTCTTAAAGTGAGGGGCATTTTAGACATTTCATGCGTTAGGGTTTTCCTATAAAAGGACTTGTATGGAAAACCCCAACAAAAAGCCTTTATTTGCCCACTTTTCAAGAAGAGTGTTCATGAGCTAGAGAGAGTGTTCTTGAAGAATATCTCACTCTAGGCGTGATTTGAACATCAAAATCTCGTGTTTTTGGCTTCCATCTTCGGATCTAGACTTGGCTTGCACCGGGAATTCATTTGAGACCGTTACCTTAAAGGTTATTTGTAACGCCCCAAAAATACCCTAGAATTTTTATAATAAAAATGATTATATATTCCGGGTATAAATTGAGCCAACTTGGGTATTTTCCGGGAATTGTTAACTGAATATTGATTAAATGATTATGTGCTAAATGAGAATTAATTGAACCCGGAAATTAACCCAAATGTAAAAAGGGCAAATTTGGAATTTGTAAAATGAAGACCTAAGGGTCATAAAAATAAGTGATATGTCTACGTACAATTAGATGATAAGTGAAGGTGCAAATTAAGAGGCTAGTAAGTTTTAAGTGAGAAAAAAATGGAAAATGGATTTTTAAAGAAAGCCAAACAAGGTCTTATGGGATTTAGTGCATTAAAGACCAAAAGTGGTCTAAGGGAGCTCATTCTTGAGCAAATCCCGTTTTTGGAGAAGGAGAGAAAAGAAAAGGGCAAGAGAAGGATCAAGCTTTGGGTGGGATTGTTTCCCATTTCTTGCTTCTAAGAGATCAAGCAACCTACAAGAGAATATTTGAAGAGATTGAAAATAAGAAATCAAACCCTAGCTTTCCTCTTTGTGATTTTAGATTTGGGGAAAAAGCCCTAACTTGGGTAAAGGGGGTTTTTATTGGTTATAACCCACTTTTGGAGTTGTTTAAGTTGGATTCCATGGTGGGTTATGATATACATAAGTTTAGAGGGAGCTATTTTGAGTTTTATGGGTGAGAAATGGCAAATGCCATTCTAAGAGGCGAGGAACTCCACATTAGTATCGATCACCCAGAAAGTGGGTGCCGGTACCCATTGTACGGATGAGATTAGTCTTAGGTGCCAAAAGTTGGGGTGTCGGTGCCCCTTCACGATAAGAGTGGTACCGGTGCGATCAAAGTGATATCGATGCAAACTCCCGATAACCTTGTTTTTATACCTTGCCTTTATTAAGTCGTATTCGTATACCGATTGTTTAGGGACCCTAATAAAGGGTTTAATGGGGTTCATATAAGGTATCTGAGAGAAAAGCGTACCATAACTTCATGACCTCGTGAAGCGTAATTATTCAACCACTAAGAGTGGAATTTGTATTTGATTAGATGCGAGTGAGAAGGCGACAGCGACTGGTAGTATCGAAAGAAACGAGGATCGATAAATTGGTATGTTCTACGTATTGAATTCTCATATCAAGTTCTAATTGTTACATATATATATATATATATATATATATATATATATATATATATATTGATTTGAATTATTAGTATTCGAAATATTTGTCAAATATACGCATGTGTGCGTTTATTTGAACTATAAGTAATTCTTGCATGTGAGTAAATTGATTTGAAATGTATTATTGAATGACCCGACATAGTGGGATTCTGTGCATTCATCATGAAGGTAGCAGTATTTGTTCAATGTGAAATCATTACTCTTGAATGACAAACGGTAGGATTCATCAATGAGATACATGCGTGAATGTTGAATTTTTATAGTCCAATGTGAAGTTGTAATATTGAATGTGAAATCACATTACCCTCTTGAGAGCAGCAAAACGGGGGCCGAGTTACACTAATAAATCTGTCGTGAATGTTGACTCTATAGTCATATGTGTCATAAACCAAGCGAAAAATGATAGTAAAAGTGTATTTGTATAAGTATCTTTTACATTACACATATATTGTATAAAGGCATTATTTTGATAAATGCATGATTTGTATTGAACTAAAATGGAATAGAGAACTGTATAGAACCACCTAAGCATGAAAATGCTTAGCGTATTGTTATCAATGTAGAGTGCAGTGATAGACAACGATTGAAGCGGACCCAAGGTCAAGGGCTGAGTCACTTTCGAGAAAGTTCACGAATTATGCTTTCAGTCACATACCATCCTCACACCATTTTGAGCATGACATTGTTTTGTAAACAAAAGGAGTTCAACTCAGAAATTATATTTGTAACTATATTTGAATACGATTTTGGATATTATATTGTAAACGGCATAAAATGCCATTTTTGGTTAAATGTGTGACGCCCCAAAACCCTGGGGGTCTCATTTATGTAGCGCCCCCAAAACACAGAGTCCGTTGTGTAACGCCCCCAAAGCCCGAAGTCCGTTGTGTGACACCCAAAACCCGAAGTCAGATTGTATGGCGCCCGAAAACCAGAGGGTCTGACTACCGTTAACTGAAACTGTGTGTCTCGTATCATGAGACCCATATATGAGTAAAATGACCAAATAGGGCCCATCATACATACTCATCCATACAGTTACAAAACCATACATTTATATAGATTCAAGAGTTATTACACCACTCTTAATACAAAACGTATATTAAAACTAGTCAATTCTAATATATACACAAAACATGAAACAAGTCCACAGTCTCTCCTGCTTCATAATCCCGGCCTCTAAGGAGCGCCGTCTGCCTGAATACCCGAAAGGGGGATCCCACAACGGGGTGAATAATGCCCAGTAGTTGAATTCTCCTACCAGGGCTACTCCCCACCTAAAATGCACATGTAATGGCACAACATGAACATCCACATTCCATACAATTTATGATTCACACATGGAATGGTTTATATCATGCATGAAATGTTTCCATGCCCATACCCCGAGTCACTCACCTACTCCCTCACACTTTCCTATGCCAAGTGTGGCAATCATCACTGGTAATGCTAATAACACCTAACTACCGAGCCTTTGTCGGCTCACCGACACCCAATGCAATTTGCCAATGGGTAACCCATCTCGAGTCAATCCGGACTCCTATCACTCAACTCTAGGTCTAAGTGATAAACATGACCATGTGTTTTCTCTTGGGCAACAGAACTTTTCGGATTACACCGCGGGTCTCTAACACCCATACAAAACTTTTCAGATAGTACCGCGGGTCTCTCGCACCCATTTGGGTCTCTCACACCCATGCAAAACCTTTTCGGATAGTACCGTGGGTCTTTCACACCCATTCAGGCCTCTTACACCCATGCAGGACCTTTTGGATTATACCACGGGTCTCCTACACCCAAGTTCCAAGAACGCCCAACACTCATTAATTATTTCTCATTTCATCATTTGAACTATGAGTCTTTATTGGACGTAGTCCTAAAGACAACTCAACCCACGTTCACCAAGAGTGGTGAACAAACATATCGTGCACCCACACCCGACTCCACGTGATGTCACTGTGAACAAGAATGCAATGATGCCAATTCATATATCCAATTCCATTGGCTCACACACAATTATATTTCATATAATTCAAACATTCATGTTAACACATCAATTAGCATGCATTAACATATAATTTCCTATACACATTTCAAGCCATTCCATTCAAGCAATAATATGCAAGCACAACACATGGACAATTTTCGGGCCCAATCCATCAATCCGACTTTTAACAAATTCCATAATAGCATGTGGGTCATTCATGGACAACCCCCTCATCCAAAGATCAATTCCAATTTATTTGGAACTCAACCATGGCCATTTCCTACTCACAACACCAAACCATTTTCATGGCCTTTAAACAAGGAAATATCCAAGTAGGAGAAGACCCCTACCTCCCTGAGTTTCCGAACCCACAATATTCTGCACTCCACGCATGCCTTGCAAAATATAGACCAACTTTGCTTCTCACTGGAGTTTCATTTCGCACCGATCACTGGAAAATCTAGAGATAAGGTAGACACTCTCTCTCTAAAACACTTCCTTCCTTTCCTCTCTCTCTGCCTCCCTCTTACTTCTTCCCAAACAAAAGCGAGAAGATAAATGTCGTTTCGATGTCATCTCACTTGCTACATGTCCATTTTTCATCGGCCTTTGATTTCCTCCCAATCCACTTATCCTTAATACGATTTCCCTCCAGCCCACGACGCCACATGTCACCGGTGGCCCACACTTGAGCTCATGTTTGACTCATTCTACATACGACACGTGGCACCTCTTGAGCCACTCAAAATATGCCAAGTGTCCCCCACCACTCCCGGTGCCTCGAAAAACGTGAAATTCCGACTGTCTCGGAATTCAACGAAATTTGACATGGTAACTAGATTTCGCGAGACGATTCCAACAATGAAGTCCGTTTCGTCATCCGAGTTCTAGAAAAATTCTGAATTTTGATCGAAATTACCATTTTACCATTTTTCATAAAATTAGAATTTTCTGAGGTCTTACATTAAATGCATATTTTGTAAAGGAATTGCATTGAATTTGTAAATGTTTATGGGCTTGCCCCAAATTGAAATCGCTTCCGCAAAGATTTGAGAACGAAAATGCTTATATTAATGAAATGTATTTGATAAATGGATTTGATTAATAACTTCGGCCGAGCGTCCTCGGGTTTCGGTTCGGATTCGCCAACCATGTCAGGCAGGCTGGGGGGTCGCTACACTTTAATGATATCAGAGCATCCCGGATCCAATTCGGACTTGCTAATCGGGTCGGACCGAGAAAGGGGTGCTACATTATCGGCTCCACTCTTCATGCAGATACTATTAGAGGCAAACCAAGGCATGGTTTGCTTCGGTCTTTGCTGCCTCAACCATTGGATTGGTTATGAAACTGGCACAAGGTAAAATCTCACTCCCTCTTTGGCCTTAATTGACTTTGATGCTTCAAGGGGTGCTTGAAGGGTTTTTGAAATTTTTATTTTTATTTTTTATTGTTTCCACTATTTTTGCAACTGTTGCCACCTTCAAAACCCAACAATTATGGCATAAGCGATTAGGGAAAGCAAACCAAAACTAAGAGATTATGTAACACCCCAAAATATACCCTAGCAGTTTTCGGACTTGTTTAGGGTATATTATAAGATGAATATGAATTTTCGGAAAATAAAATGAGAGATCTAGAAAGTTTACAAGATACAAGGGCACCCAATTTGTTAAAAAGGATATGAAAGTTATAAAAGAGGAAAGACTTAGGGTTAATTAGAATATGACATAAATTGCTTTGTAAAAAAGCAAGGAGTCCAAGGACTTAAAAGCAATTAAAGAAAGCACCTAAAAATGGGCTTCGAGGGCCAAACAAGGCCTTAGCAAACATGGGATTTTAAGACCAAATTGGTCTCATGTTTTGGGAAAGGGAGAAACCGTAGAGAGAGAAGGGGAAAGGAGAGAAGAAGAGGAAGAAGATGGAGGAGCCAAGATCAAGGCCAACAAGGTATGGAACTTTGGATTCTTGTATGGAACTAATCTTAGTATAGATCATATGGAGTTTGTATAGCATTCAAGAAAAGTTTAGGAGTTCCAAACCTAGGGTTGGTTAGGATTTCATCCTAACCAAAGATATAATGAAATTAAGGTTGGTAAAACTCTAAATCCACAAGAAAGTAGGAAACCTCCCTTTCGAGGGTGGATTCATGGTTAATGACAGCAATCGAGTTAAATGAATAAACCCTAACAAATCCCCGGGTTTAGCTTATGGCTGGGTTAAGACCCATATTAGAATGGTTTTGAAGAAACTCATGATAGGTCTTTGAAATAAGAGAAGGATTTCTCTCGAATGATAAATTGAGTAGAAAAGAGATCATAAGATGAATTTGAAGTGGTCTCTTGAAGTGTTTATGAGGTATAGAGTTGATCGTTGGAAACATATGGAAAAAATGAAAAACACACATTTTGGGCAATTCTCGCGACATGTACCGGTACAACTTGAACTTGTACCGGTACAACTTGAACTTGTACCGGTACAACTTTGATTCTGGTCATTTTTGGCCAAGTTGTACCGGTACAACTTGAGCTTGTACCGGTACAACCTGTTCTGGTTTTCCTATTCTGACCAGTTTTCGTATTTTGGCCATAACTTATTCATTTCTTATCCGATTTGGGTGATTCAAGTGGCCAATTAAAATAGACTTCAAGGAGAACAAAACATATTTAATAAGTATCTCCAAATTCTGACTCTAAGTGGCCCAAAAATTCACTCAAAGTGGGGCCATGTTCAAGTCAAATTCTGCATCCATTGAACATAGAGTAGTCCGAGTTGTTTCGGACGTAACTTGAGTCTCGGTGCTCCGAATTGGGTGATTCCAGTTGGAATAGAACCCTTAGCACCTTAGCTTTAAATGAGTACAAGGACCTAGTGTCAAAATATGAAGTTAAGACCCTGGAAAAATAAGTAATACAAACTGCCTTAGAAAATCGGTAAATGACTAGTTGGCATGAAAATGCCATAACTTTATTTTAGATGATCCGATCGATTGGATTCCAATTCTTAAGTAAACTAGATCCATAAAGGAATGATAATATATGAATGAGGTGTGATCTCATAGACATCATACTTTATAAGTATATGACGTGCTATATGTAATAGCCATGAAACAAGGAAAATAAAGAAAATGCAATATGTATGGATGTGTCCTAGAAAACAGGAATATGATAGGTATAAGTCAAATGATATGAATATGATATGAATATAGGATATGTCATAAGATATGATAGTCTAAAGTACACAAATGATATGCACATATGAATATAAGAGTAAATGATATGAATATATGATAGTTATACCGAAATGAATAAGATGGAACATGCTAGGAACACATGATAGAAATGCGTAAATGCTAAGAACGACAGATAAGTAAAAGATGACAAAGCATAAGAATAAGTATATGTACATGAATGATAGGCATAGTAAAGACATGATAGAGTAGGTAATATGGAAAAGTATATGAATATAAGCGTATACGATATTAATATATGAATAAGTAAGAGCATACATGATAGAAATATAGAAAGTATATGAATAGATGAAGACATGATAGGAATACGTAAATGATATAAAGAGATATGAATATAGAAAGCTATATAGGAATATATGAATACAAGAGTGCATAGATGCATTCATGATATATGATAGACAAAACTAAATGATAGAAAAGGATATGAATATATGTATTATAGAGAAATATGAGAACAGTAATATGAAGCTACAGATATGAGAACTAATACAGAGTAAAGTATGATAGTATATATGCATAAGCAATTATGATAACAATAGTTATTCATGCTTATGAGATATGTACGTGTGTAATAGTTTCGATTGTCCGTCTAGAACCCGGTAGAGGACAGATAGGCATGCCTATAGGGAAGATACGCTGTCGCAAAGATATCCATAGACGTACATCGAGGCCCCGTGGCTTGGTCGATGTGACATAGATCCAATAGACGTAGATCACCTTCCTCGTACAAAGGATAGTACCTTCAAAAATCGATAGCACAGGTATAGGTCAACGCCTCGCATAGCTGACGATACCTCTCAGCCACATACGTAGATCACGCTTGTACGTTGATAGTAATGTGTACACATAGTTTCCGTATCCGCTTCTAAGGTATTTGCGCATGAAACCTAAAAGGAAATGACATGTATAGAATATATGATGATATATGAAGTATAGTAATCGTTGGCGTTATGAAAGTATAGACAAGCATAAGTAACAAGAAGTAATGTACAAGATGATAGTACATGAAAAGCATATGAAAAGGCAAGATATGAAAACAGTATATGAATATCATAATGAAAGTATAGTATATAATAAGATAAGATGAAAAATAAGATATGACTATTATACGAAAAGTATAATAGGAACAAAGATAGGGAAATGCACAAGTATATGAATATAGGTATATGAAAATAGAAATTACGAAATCAAGACATGAATATAAGATATAGAAAGTACAAAGTATAGTACACTTAAAAGGATATGAAATAACTAACGTATAGAAAGTAGATAAAAAAGAGAAAGGAATATGAAAAGTATAGTATATGGAAAACATAGGAAAATACAAGATGAAAAGTATCGTATGAAAGTATACAAAAGCAATCAGATATGAAAAGTATAAGAATGTAGATAAAAGTACAAGACAAGATATAGGTTATATGAAAGTATACTTAGATAAGAATGTATATGATACATGCACAAAGATAAGGCATGAAAGGAAATGAACATGATAAGTATGGGAATATGCGTAAATATAGAAATAGGAATACAAGAAAAGTGTAGATAAAAGATATGCCAAAGACATAGAATACAAAATTTCAAAGAGATTGATATGCAATATTTAAAAGTATATGTGATAGATAAGTAATTAAAGTTATATGAATATGCATATGTATATAAGCTTCGTGACGGTCGCCATTGGTGTTGTCCATGCTATGTTCCCACTAAGCGTAAAGCTTAGCACGGCGTGTTCAACTGGGCAGAGGTACGGCGGTAAGACAAGGATAGAGATGCGATATCCCACACGCCAGCAGCCGACCTCGAGAGATATTGTGGTGCCTCACCAAATACGCTTCCTAAACTGGAGCATTTTGTAATAGAAATTGTATATGCAAGTATTTGTATAGATAAATGGGACTCTATATGTGTGTATAGATTTTATGGACACCACCCTATGGTTGTTCTTTGGTATATGTAAATGATTTTGCTATTACGTAAATTGTTTGTATACTACAGTAATGTGTACATCTCTCCGGGAAAGAACAGTCAATAAGAGTCCCAAGAAAGTATAGTATATAGTATAGTCTCGCGCCCGACTTCTGCCTCTGGATCCAACCCAGTCGGCCTGATCGGGGCGTGATGATTATGTGCCAATAGGTCCACATAAGTTTTGGAATCAATACATACATAAATATACGTGCCATTTCCTACGGTTTCTTGGAATGGTCAACTGTATTTCATAACTTTCATTAACAATTTCTTAAGATATGATTACCTATATCTAATTCATGAGAAATCACAATCCTTGGATGTGTTTAAAAAATTTAAAGTTGAAGTTGAAAACCAACTTAACAAAAGGATAAAAAGTGTTAGGTTTGACTGTAATGGTGGATACTATGAAGATAAGTGATGGATCGTGCGAACAACGCCGCGCTTGTTTGCTGTGATACCTGGCTGCACGTGGAATCATCCCATAGTACTCCATACCAATATCAACTAGCATGAACATATATTAATATCAACTTTCATCTATTGAGACGTAATTTTAATGTCAACCTCACACACATTATAATGAGAGAAATCAAGTTGCGAACTTCTTGACTAATGTCTCTATAAACTTACATAATTGGGATTTGACAGTGTAATTGCCTCCTTCTAATGGCCTTCAACATAAATTAGAGCGGGATTTGATGAGCATTCTATGGCCCAGGAAAATGAGATGTAATTTATAAGCTATGTTTGTTAATCGTTAAGTGGGCTTTCCTCCTTGGATAAAAAGGCTTTAGTTTTTAAAAACTGTTTTTTTTTTTTCTAAAAAATAAGGAGAAAAAAAAACATAAATCATGTTTGGTTGTTATTTTTTTCTTGTTCTAAAAACCATAAAACAATATAAAAAAATATTAAATTCAAATAACAATAATAGTTTTCAGATAATATAAAAATAATATTTTATGTGTTTTTAAAAACTATTTTTAGGAATAATTTTCAAAAATAGGAATAAAACGTGAACTCAATTTCTTAAAAAGCCTAACAAACGACTGGTAGAGAGCAGGAACACAGGTAGCACTGATTGAGAAATAAAAAAAGATATGGGTGAAAGAAAGAACATTTTCTAGAGGAAGTATGTGGCAAGATATTTAAAAGATTATAAAAAAGAGAAATTGAGAAATTAAAAGACAATGAAAGATTTTTTTGTTTTTTGCTAAAATAATGAAAGATTTATTTATGAAGGAAACTAAACATGAAATATTCAAATTTTTTTAATTTGTATATAGATAAGATGAGACAGGGTTGGATGGGCTGGGACAATGGTGGGCTAAGTAGTTAGTATTCACTACTCAGCCCAATATCCTTAAGTCTTAACGTGTGTTTAAAGAAAAGATTTCAAACCCCATTATAATGCCTTCATTTTTAATTTTTGGTTTACTTTTGAATAGCGATAAATAGGATTAAGTATTTAGTTGTTTGTTTTTTCTAAATAATTAAAATTTTAATTTTTATTAAAATTTTGACCTAATAAAATTTTAAATAAAAAATAAAAAATACATATGCTTTTATTTAATTAGCATGAAACGGATTATAAGAATTTTAATTGGATCACAAAAAATATAATTTTCTTATATTATAATATATAGTTTTTTAAAATAGAAAAATAACATTAAAAGTATTGGCAAAAGTTAAGTCCAAATATTTTGACTTTTATATTCAGCTTTAAAAATTCAAGCAGAATGGGTCATGAAAAAAATTAGAACACAAACTTGCTGAATATTGAAAGCTATTATCTTATAGCAAAAAACTAAAAAACAAACGTCACCTGAGCATGTTTTATTAGAAGTGGGATAGAACATATCTAGATACTTGAAAAAACCACTTCATTATCATCAGCAATATGCATACATAAAGCAAAAAATCATAGAAAAAGTAATTTTAGATTTGAAGATCATTTGTTGAATTGCCATTGAGGCCATGCTCCATTGGTAAAGGGGTGGAATAGGTGTACGGAAGATCCGAGGTTCTAATCCAAGAAGAGATTCCTACAACCATGTAATGTAAAGTTAATAAAATAGGATTAGAAGAGAGTCCTACAACGGTGTAATGCAAAGTTAATAAGATAAAATCATTAGGTGGAATTATCTCAAAAAAAAAAAAAAAGATCATTTGTTGAAAGGGGAGAGTTTATAAGGATTTTGTGGGCTTGAAGAATAAAAGAAAGGGTCAGTTTGAGTTGCATATTATTAATCTCGTGAGCCCAAATAGACGAGCTTGGACCTGACACATGGTGGGTGTTAGGCCGGGTAAACGAGCCAAGCCACCCGGGCCCCGCCCCGGGCCCCAGGCCCCGAAAGCCCCGCCTGGGCCCGGCCTGAGCCAAACGAGTCGAGCTTGGCCCCAATTTAGCTCCGATAAATTCCGGTGCCTCCCGCCGGGTCCCGCCTGCCCTACGAAAAAAAAAGCTCGCTCGTACACTGACCCATCCGCCACCCGGAACGAGGCTTCCGCCTACGGTCTCCGCCATCGTGATCCGTCTCACCGTGCGATCCCGACTCGCGCCGGGCCAGAGTGAAACGTCCGTGTCATGTGTCCTTGATATTGATGTAATGGATCCCCGCTTCCCCAGATCCAATGATATGGATGGCAACGCGCTAATCCTCAATGGCGTCGCGGCGAGGCGCGCTTAACGACGGCGACGGTCGAGCTCGAGCGAATCCCACGCGCCGTCTACTGGGACCGTGACGGCAGATTCCAGATTCGCTTCAGAGCTTTAAAATGGTACCCACGATAGCGAAGGTGTCAAGGCGACTCGCATGTTCCAAAGGTGGATAGCGTGAAGAAGGTGCCGGCAAAGGGGACGTCGGGGAAGGACATGGATGTTGGGTATGACCCACGGGTACGATTGGTCGATCTTAGTGTACAAGATTCTGATTACAAATATGAGGGTATTGGGGCCCTGTGGAAACTATGAGGTCGGTGGCCATGAGCTTAGACAAGGTTTACTGATCTTGAGTAGCATTGAGGGCAAATGCACGGACCCACTGATACGATCAATTCAGCTTGATGAACAAGGATCCAATCTCAAATCTTGGGGTATTGGGGCCCTTGATACCGGGCACCGGACTTCTAACCTGCATCTAGGCTGGTATGGGTAAAGGCACTAAGGGTGATCGTGGGGGTGGGGTTTCAGGTGAGGAAACAAGGAGCCGATATCCGACTCACGCCGTATCAAAGGCTAACGCCGGAGTGCCACCGTCACCGCCGGGTATGAAAATTTGCGCCACCGGGTTCGACATGGTGGGCAAGATTCGATCTCCACCCGTAGTGGTGTCTCTGAAATTAATCATGCGCATTCCTAGTAGTCGGGAGGGTGGTGGGGCTAACTTAACCATGTGCAACAAAGATATTTCCAAAATAGTTTCGTTGTTACTTAATAAGTTTGCTCATCTTGTTGATATTATTTCTTTATTTAGATAATTGATTAAAACCAATCATGTTTCTATTTAATGATTTCAAGTATCTTATATCTTCACTATGCAATTTCTACTTGTTTTAATTCTATTTCATAATTTTCGCTTGCAAGTTGTTTCAAAGAAGTGGGAATCTGTCGTAATCCAAAAAGGGAAACAAATGTTGAAGGAAGTGGCTTTAACAACTTTAGCATCAATTTCTAAATCAACTAAGGTAAAACAAATCCCATAGAAAATTATTTCCTTAATTGATGTATTTGTTATCAGATTGATTACAAAAAGTTAAAAAGTATATGGACTGAGCTTGAGGATTGATTACAATACAAACTTGTATAGGCCTCTGGATTGGGCTTGAACTCGAAGGTCTCGAGCCTGCTCATATGGAAAACGAGCCTAATGAGCCTGCCAGCTTTTTTTTTTTTTTTTTAAATCGGGCTGCTTGAGCCCGATTTTAAGCTCACTCAAAGCCCGGCCTGGCTCGAGCCCACTCAGGGGCACCAACAAGCCTAGCTCGAAATGTTCGTAGCTCCCCGCCTCTACCGGCCTGCCACTCAGCCCTATAAGTAGTAATGTCTTTTCCTACATGGTAAGTAGTTGCATTTCATCTTTTACTATTAGGAATTAATTATATTTATCATTGAACTTTTTTTTTTTTTTTGATAATCGTGAATGTCCAGGCCAGTTTACATGTATCTCGACTAATTCCACAGGGTCCTGGAGTGACTAGTTGGGTAAATCCTCCAATGCCCCTAGGGGAGACTCAAACCGTAACCTCTGGGTACCTATCCCAGAGCTTTACACCATATGAGATACCCCTTAGGGGCTGGACATGTAGATAAGATGGTTGATGTTTTTTCTAACTTAATCAATGGTCTTGAGTTTGAGCTCGAGGAATGTGGCTGTTTTCTGTGGTAGAGTTTTATCATCATTGTGGTTTCTCTTGACTCTTATAAGGATTAGTATAGATATGGTATGACTTAAATGCGCCTTCCATGTGTGCACGGACATGCTAAGTACACCTCATGGTTCAATGCACGAGAATATGATTTCAAGAAAACAAAGATAGAGAAATCAACGTAAATGTGCATGAGGGTTTTAATGTGGTTTGACCAATTATGTTTACATCAATGGATGAGAGAGAATATTTCCATTATTATGAAAATATAGATTACAAGATTGAAGTATCAATGTATTGCGATGATTGGGAAAAACACGAAATCACAAAACCCTAGGATGCTCATAATATCGAGTAAATACCTTATAAAACTCTCAATCCTTAAAACCCTTACATCTATCCATACACCAAATAGTCTTTACAAACCATCTTTCTCTTTCTCATTACATTTTCCTCTCACGACCTAGAATATTTATAAGGATATTCCTAAAAACTTTCCTTATTATATAAGAAAACATAATATTTCAATAATATCACAACTAGAAATTATTCAATAAAACATTATTTACAAAAAAAAAAAAAAAAGAATCAATACAAATTAGAAATTTGAGACATATTCTAATACCACTCATATCTTTTAGGTATGTAAAAACATGCTTTGCATTTCAGCTGTGGTCCAGATAAATGCTGCTGTGCAACACCTTATGTGGCTATGATGACTAAAGCCACCGAACAAGTGCATTTTCTCTTACATTTCTTCACAAACTGTGAAATGCATGGTACTAACCTAGCTTAATTCATTCCTTAGGTTCCTTCCTTTCACTAAAGTACCTTTTACATTCTCTTTTGCTTGCTGTAGTATGGTCTTCTGGTTTCCTTTTTGATAATGGGATGTGTCATTTCAGCCATTTCTATTTGGATCATGGTCTTTTTCTTTTCCTTTTTTTTTTGGTTTATCACTTTTTAATATTATGGAGAAAATTAGTGGAAATGGATTATGTGCTTAGCTTGGCTATATAAAACATTAAAAGCACATTCTTTTTTCATTTTATATCAAACATTTCTTGTAGAGATTGTTATTAATCTTCATATGGGGGACATAGTTGTATGTTCTTTCAACATCTCCCTTTTCCTAGCTGCTTGTTGGTCACCTCCTAGTTTTCTGTGCCTTTCATGTCTACTTCATGAGGGTAATAAATAATAATGCTGGCTGATGTTTACATAATGCTTTAAAACTATTAAGATGAATGTACATCATCGTACACTGTCAGGTCATTGCAGTGAAAGTTCTTGATATATATATATATATATATATATATATATATATATATATGGATATACCAGCACAGCTAGAGTCTATGGCTGTGTTCAGTGGAATAATAATAGTTTGTTAAGACATAAATGTCTTTTATATGTTGAGTTTAACGTAAGATACTTATAACATAACATATCCACTAGTTAAGCTTACAGACTTTTGTGTAATGTAACAAAATCTTATAAAAATCTGTTACATTAATAAGTGAGCATGTTACATTAAGCTTAACATGTAAGGGGCATTTTGTCTTAATAAGAGGGTTATTGTTCTATTACATGTTTTTATTATTTTATTGAAAATGTCATCTGTTTTAAGGTTTAGGAGACTTTGCTTTTATTTTTATTCTTTTTTGTGCTTCATATCACCTTAGCATAAGAGTGATTTAATAAAAAGACCCATTTAAATATGAACAAGACATAAGTAAATACCTACTAGTTAAGGAAAGGTGAATTTGTTCCCTAATGAGTTATTTTTTGAAGAAAAAATAAAAAATAGAGTTAGATTTATAAATTTTAAATTATTTGATATATATTTTAACCAAATATTTTCCCTTTCCATGGAATTGGGAGTAGTTGGGAAACTTTACACAATATTAGAACACTTGAACTGCTTTGCACGTTAGCAGGTTGCTTCTTTGCCTGAATAATTTTCTGTTCTTCTTATTCATTCATGGTACTAGCTATTATTACACATGTGGTTGATCCTCAATTTCAATAATCAATGATTGAGACTCAGACCATGTGCCTTTACACTTTACACTACACTTGATGGGTACGTATGGGGAGGTTTCCTTTTCCAAATATTCAGATAGACTGACAGAGCTTAATTAGCTATTCCTGTCACCCTCTCCTATTTATCTTAGATACATACACAAGTCACTTGCTGCTTCTCAGTTCTCAGTTCTCTTTATACCCACTACAATTAGGATGTTTCTTGACTTTTAAAAGAGTTATGGTTATAATTTTTGTATTAAATATGTAGTTAGAAACTACGATTTCATTTTTTATAATAAATTAATTATAGGTTTAGTACAAAAAATAAAATCGTAAGTTTTAACTAACCCATAACTCACTTTTAAACGGATGACAAGACTTAAAGGAGGGGGAGAAGTGTTAATTTATTGACCAATTAGTTACCATTAATACTTGGTAATAGATTAGATTGAGTTCAGTTCCAAGTTTCCAACTTCCATGTAAATGGACCCTTTTTTTTTCTTTTTTAAGGTATTCACTTTAAAGTCAAGGTTTTTACTATATATTATTACAATAAAATTTTTTGATAAAATTGACTACTATGGAAATAAGATATAGACAATAAATATTTTAATTATTTTAAAAATAGTTAAAGATTATTTTAAAATCGACTACTTCACTTTAAAAAAAAATATTTCTATTTTTTCATTATATTTTCTTTTCTTCATAGCAATTTTGGAATTTGATGAACCCAACAAAGGGGAATTGAAGGGACCCATTGGAGTATGGAGTTGTTTGGTGAATTTTGGAGTGACTCAAATCAATATGAATCAGCTACCTTGTATGTGACTCCCCCAACCCGGCACCTGATGTCAAGCGAGAGTGTCATTTTTTTTATTTTTTTATTTACTATAACCTTATAGCCTTTAAGCTTGTTCATTCATATAATGTTAAACACTTAATCACAGACTATATCCGTAGCAAATGGACATAAAATATATACAAAGCTCCATACATGGAAGTGTTCAACATTTACAATATTTACATTGCTTCCAAAGTTAAAACAAAAATACATATACATTAGACCAAATGGTCTTCAAGTGAGCACCTAAATAATGTGTTGACTTTGATCAATGATCTGTATTGTCCCGTCTCTTGTCTCGTCTTCGTACCTACATCACCGATGAAACCCGTGTTAAACTTTACGCCTTAGTGGAATAAACTTGTGGACTACCACTAACACGGATCATCACACTTCTACACATGCATATACATTCAACATATTATATCATTTAAACATGATTATACATATCTCATATTTACTTATCATATCATGTTTCATTTCTTATCAACATTCATATACATTTCATATCATTTTACACTTTGCTTCTTGTTCTTGTCAAAGTATACTTGTCATCGCATAGCGGTGCTATGTTTCTCTTATCATATCATATCATTTCATATGTCATATTCAAGTCATTTGTTTTATGTTTCAAGTCTAAATAAACCTGGCTGGTTAAAGAAACTATAAGGTCCTAAGGCTGCACTCACCGTACGAAACAAGGTCTATAAGGGCCCGGTTGCAATCGGTTATCACAAAGCAGACAATGACCATCTATAAGGGCCCAAGGCGCTGTTATCACCGCATTTGACAACACTATCTATAAGGCCCGAAAAGGTCAGAAGACCCAAACGGACCGGGAACTCATTAGTGGCCCATACCCTTTACTTGGTATGCCTATCCATCCCACTGCTGCTGAGTATTAACTAAGAATGATGCCCATACATATCTCATATTCCCGAATAATTATTGTCATCCGTAATCATATGCGAGTATTTATAATCATTTATTGTGATATCTTGCATTTTTCATACCTCATTATATGCATGAATAAGTATGGTTACCATGTATATGAGCTATTTACTATCATTCCAATTTCATCAAGCTATATATGGATGGATTATGGACTCAAAGGGCTTTCCATGGGAATGTTAACATCCGAACGGAGCTTTGACGTGTTAAATCCATGATCGTCCGAAGTTAGAGGCTTCCCATGAACAATGAATACGAGCAGAACCAGTAAGGCCTACTGTTTTTCGTGATTTTTAGACTTAACATGAGTTCCAATATTATCAAGCTATATATGAATAAATTCTAGACTCAAAGGGCTTTCCATAGAGTCCAAGAACATCAGAAACAGAGTTTGGACACAGAAATTATGACCGTACGAAGTTGGAGACTTTCCATGAATAGTGACTACAAGCAGAACCAGCAGGGCCTACTGTTTTTGTGATTTCTCGACCTAATATGAGTTCCAATATTATCAAACTATATATGGATAGATTCTAGACTCAAAGGGATTTCTATAGAGTCCAAGAACATTCGAAACGGAGTTCAAATGAAGAAATTATGACCGTCCGAAATTGGAGACTTCCCATGAACAGTGACTACGAGTAGAACCAGCAGGGCCTACTATTTTCGTGATTTCTGGACCTAATATGAGTTTCAATATTATCAAGATATATATGGATGGATTCTAGACTCAAAGGGCTTTCCATAGAGTTCAAGAACATTCAAAACAGAGTTTTGACGAAGAAATTATGACTGTCCGAAGTTAGAGACTTCACATGAACAACGATCGCGAAGTGTAACCAAAGACCTACTAAGTTTACGATTGGACTTTAGTATGAGTTCCAATATTATCAAGCTATATACTCGATGGATTCTAGACTTAAAGGGCTTCCATGTAGCTTCAAGAATATATGAAACGGTTCGACGAAGAAATTATGATTATCCGAATTTGGAGAAATTTTGACAAGATTCCCTAAAACCCCAATATTTCCTTAATACAAATATTCCTCAATCAATTACAATCAACCAACTCAAGTCCAAAACATAACTAATATACCGTATGCTCTTTGTAATCTAAATTCAAAAATAGGTTTATGGTTTGATTTTTTTTCCATACAAAATCCAAACTAATCCATAAAAACCCATACTTCCATACTAAAATCCATACATTTCCTCTTCCTCTTCTTCTTCTCTTCTCCTCTCATCTTTACGTAGGAGCCCTAAAGACTCCTCAAATTTGTGATTTTTCATTTCCCAAATGAGAGAGAGACTAAATGGTGTCTTATCCCATTTGATTTTAACTTTCTTTATTACACTTTGATCCTCCATCTCTCAAGTATTTGCAAATCAATTTATGCCATTTCATAATAAAGATCTCAACTTCTTACTTTACGACTTCTTTATATCCCGCTTTTACAAATTCCACTTTTACCCTCAGATCTTGTACAAATTCCGTGCTCGTGATTTTCTCGCTTAGCAAAATAATAATTACGAAATTTTTTAAAATGTACTTAAAATATACCTTAATTATGTTTAAAAACAACTAAGGTATATTTTGGAGTGTTACATTGTACATCACATTTAGCTCAAGTTATGGAGCACTCACTTTACAACCTTTAAATTAAAGCTTAATAAAAAAAAAGAGCTACCTTATTTATTTGTTTATGGATTAATTATATAAATGATAAATGTTGTCCCAAATTTTTTATTTTTTATTTTATTTTGGTATCTCATTTTTTTTTTTCAATCGGGTGTCTGAACTCTGATTTTTTTTGTTTAGTCAAGTGTTTTCTACCTATCAAAACTAAGTAGGATGATGAATTAGAAAAAAATAATTTGGGGTTTTACTATCTATTAATTACAGCTAATTCACCACAATAGACTCCTAATCAGCTGATTAGTGGGATAAAACACCTTTGATGGGAAAAAATTACAAACTTAGCGCTTTTTTTATTTAAAATATCAAATGTCCTTTTTTTTAATCCTTATCTCAGGATTTATGTAATTTTAAGATTTTTATAAAATTTATAATTTATAAATTATATGAAATAATATGATTTTTTTTATGGTTATAAAATTTATTTCATATTATATTCATAAACATAATATGAAATTATAAAAATTTATAACCATAATTTTAATGAAATAATATTATTTATGGTTAATTAAAATTTTATAATTTCATATTATTTTTTATTTATGAAATAATATTATAAATTTATTCATAAATTATTTTATTCTCTCATCTTTTGTTTGATCAACTATCAAATTTGATTTAGATGGCAGTAAACTTCAATCAGAAAAATACCGCTAGCTTTTTGAGGGCTTGTTTGGGAGTGATTATTGAAATCTATTTAAATATCTTTTAATATATTTTTTTGAAAAGATAAATAATTTTATTGATTCAAACTATGTAGCAATACATTCAGGTGGCATTTGTTTTTTTACTTAATACTGGATATAATTTTTTTTTAGCTTAATACCGAATAGTACTTAATAACATTAAGTATTAAGTTGGTCGTTTTTTTAATATCAAGAATAGAAAGGGCGACAACGAAGCTCGATTATTTCAAGCTCCCGCCCCACCCCACTCTTAATGGGACATGTTTAGTTTAACTATAATTAGGTTTTTAGCGGGTTTGAGTTTATTTTCAACCGAGATGAGCCTGGAGTCGGGTTTATGTATTTTACCCCGCTCATGCCTGGATATATTTTAAAATATTTTATTATTATTTTATTTTGCCACTTTATTATAAATAATAATAATAATAATAATACAATAATAATAATAATAATAATTAGAATGTTTTTTTAATAAAATCATTTATATAAATCAAAATATTTTTATTTTTATGAAATATTAATTTTAATATAATAAAATAAAAGACAAATATAAAAATTAAAAAATCAAATGTAAACGGGTATTGGTGAATTTTCCTATCCCTACCCGACCCCGTTTAATTTTTTAAATGAGATAGGTTTGAGAATTGAAAAAAATAAACGAGTTGGGTCGGAATGGGGCCACCCCTCCCGTTGTCATCCCTAGTGGTGAGTGTTGCTAGCCCTTCTCCTTATTGGACAATGATAAAGTTTTTCTATTTCATGTAATCTAATTTCTTTTCCTCGAATAAAAGTTCAAATATTTTCACTTTTTTATTCAGAATTTTAAAAAATTTAAGCAATAAGTCGTGAAATTTTTTGTGTCAGTCGAATTAATGCTAAAAGCTATTAAGCTTTTAGCATTAAGTCAAAAAACTAACAACCCTTCAATAAGAACATAAAATCAAATTCGTTAAAAACTTTAGAAAATAATGCAGCATCCAAGTTAATAACATAAATAATTACCTCAAAATATATATGTTTGATAATCTTATAATCATACATAAAGCAATATGCTCTATTAGAAGTGGGATAGAACATATCTAGATACTTGAAAAAACCACTTCATTATCATCAGCAATATGCATACATAAAGCAAAATATCATAGAAAAAGTAATTTTAGATTTGAAGATCATTTGTTGAACTGCCATTGAGGCCATGCTCCATTGGTAAAGGAGTGGAATGGGTGTACAGGAGATCCAAGGTTTTAATCTAAGAAGAGAGTCCTACAACTATGTAATGCAAAGTTAATAAAATAAAATCATTTCGGTGGAATTGTCTTAAAAATAAAAAATAAATAAAAAAAGAATCATTTGTTGAAAGGGGAGAGTTTATAAGGATTTTGTGGGCTTGAAGAATAAAAGAAAGGGTTGGTTGGAATTGCATATTAATTCATGAGCACAAATAGATCAGATTGGACTTGGACATGGTAAGTAGTAATGTCTTTTCCTACATGGTAAGTAGTTGCATTTCATCTTCTACTATTGGGAATTAATTATATTTACCACTGAACTTTTTTTTTTTTTTTTTGATAACCATGAATGTCTGGATTAGTTTACATACACATCGACTAATTCCATTGAAATTCCTCGAGGACGAATAGAATCCTTAGTTCCCTAGGGACTCAAAACCCGTAACTCCGGGTACCTATCCCAGAGCTTTACACCATATGAGTATAAATTTCTTTAGGGTCGGGATAATGTAGATATAAGATGGTCAGATGTTTTTCCTAATCTCCACCGCTGGTCTCAGTTTGAGCTTAGGGGAATGATCAAGTTGCAGAATTTTTATCATCACACTTCGACTTTTTATGAGGATTAGTATAAATATGGTATGACTTAAATGCACATTTCATGTGTGCACGGGCATGCTAAGAACACCTCATGGTTCAATGCACGAGAATATGATTTCAAGAAAACAAAGAGAAATCAATGTAAATGTGCATGAGGGTTTTAATGTGGTTTAAATTTGACCAATTATGCTTATATCAATAAATGAGAGAAAATCTTTCCATTATTATGAAAATATAGATTACAAGATTGAAGTATCAATGTATTGCGACGATTGGGAAAAACACGAAATCACAAAACCTTAGGAAACCCACAATATCAAGAAAATACTTCATAAAACTCTCAATCCCTAAAACCCTTAAGCATCTAATCCATACACCCAATAGTCTTTAAGCAAACCCATCTTTCTCTCTCTCACAACATTTTTCTCTCTCACGACCTAGAATATTTATAAGGATATTCGTAAAATCTTTCCTTGTTTCCAGAGTAAGAAAACCTAATATTACTAACAATATAACAACTAAAAATTATTCAATAAAATATTATTTACAAAAAAAGAATCAATACTAATTGTGAAATTCTTGAGACATATTCTAATACGTCATCCATATCTTTAGGTATGTAAAACATTCTTTGCATTTCACCGTGGGTCCGCATAAAATGCTTCAGGTGCAACACCTATGTGGCTATGATGACTAAAGCCACCGAACACGCAGGCATTTTCTCTACATTTCTTCTCACAAACCGTGAAATGTAGGAGGCTTCACTTTATCAACCGATTTTGCCATGTTAGAACACAAAGTATAACATTAATGGAGAAAAACTGAAAAATTCATGTATCATTTGGAATCCATTTGAATATCTTCTTGACGCGGAATCATGAAGAACCCGTAGCAGTGCGACGCCAAGATCTCGGCAGATCTTCTCCCAATGAATTCAGACACCGGGCTTGAATGAGATTGCCTTCACGCACGTAGAAAGTATTTCTCCTGTAATCCGTATGTGAGTCCAAAAAATACCGATCCTTAGGGTTTGGGAGGGACTTGAGCTTTCTTTTATATATCGGGAGTTCCTCACCACAGTCCCTCTCACACGTGGCCGGGTCAGTATCACCCACACACTTGCCAGCCCCATATGAATTATTAAGAAGCCTAATAATCTCACTTAATTAGACCGAATAAATCCAGTTAATAAATCCAATTAATAAAGCCCACTTTATGAAAATCTAACATTCTCCCACTTGGGCGATATTAATTGAAACAAAACTGTGTGCGCACCTTTATATTGGTCTAGAGATTATTCTTAATAGTCAACTGATCCCCATAAAGTTTCGAATCGAATCATGGCTGCATCACGTACTCACGCTGAAGCCCTTCCACATGGTCACGAAAAGCTTTGAACTTACCGATATGGATCCAATATGGTAGGTGTTTAAATGGACAATACCTCATAATGAGTGATACTTCATGTGTTATCCATTTTGTTAGTCCAAATTTCTCCTTATGTCATTAAAACCTAGTGTGTCACCGTGAGAATATCCATCATGGTTCCAATGAACTCCGTATATGTGTTACCTTAATAGGCAATTATGTGTAGCAAAACATCTTCATTAAGGCTAATGCCATGGAGATTTATGCTTTGTATTAAGGTTTACACACAATGCCTTGAGATTTTAAAGCAATTATATATGTACTATTTCGATAAACCTACATTCCTGAAATACCTTGCTTATTGAATGTAAAAGAGTTGTCTGAAATTCAGTATTACTAAAATGTAAATTGGATTCATTCTTCATAAAACAACATAAAACTTAATAGCTCCCACTAATTCCACAGTTATCCCATGATGCTCCTAGCCCATGTTAATGACATGTCGTCAATACAGCGAAGGCCGCTGAGTTAACGGATCACGCAATCATATCATCTGTTGATATGTTGCTCCATGGCGTCAGTTTGAACTTTCTTATGGTCGGTGTTTGACCTCCGTATTGCTTCAAGACACTTGAGACCTCAGATTTGGTAATAAACAACCTTTGTGAGTTATTGTCACAATACAATTGTATGGGCCTATCCTGAAAATCAAACACGGTTAACTCCTTAATGAGGTTTCGGGCGAATTGCACGGTAGTTCTTTGAAAAAGCATGCTCTGAAACTCGCATGACAGAGGATCTGGAGCCGATTTATGTTTCACTTTCACATGATCTTGCACCTCACGCTGGCAAAGATATAACCGGTTGTTGACTTCTTTTCATCTACGGCGATGACCAGAGTCGAGTCACGAATACCCGACTAGGCGCGTAAGTCTGAACATGTTTGTAAAATCAACATATAGTCTTTATTGTCTCTTTAAGTACCTACAACCTTCTTGCTTGTAAACCCGATGATTATTTATCTGGGTTTGACCCGTATCTTACCCTAGAAGTCATTTGCAAAGCATGTCTCGGTCTAGTGCATACTTGAGCATATAATACTCCCAAGTGCATAGCATAAGGTACATTCTTCATTTGGGCTTTCTCTATGTCGGAATGAGGACATTGTGATAGACTGACTTATCACCTTCTGGGCTTGGGAGCAATTCTGGCCCACATTGTTATGTTGAATCTTTCTAAAATTAAGATCCAACATATGCCTCTGAGATAAACGATAGTGCAGAAAACGATTCCTATGAATCGATGCCCGGAGACAAAAGCCTCACACGAGGTCGCTAATATCGAAGTTATTTGACAACATCAAGCTTTGTCTAGTAGATGGCAGATCCTTGCCACCAGCGAGGATATCATCCACACATAGAGTAATGGAAAATATTCTTATGACCTTCACGATGTATACATTGATCTACTTTGTTCTAACAAAACCATGTAAACCAGCAACACATGAAACTTTAAAACACCAATACAGAAGCTTGTAGCGAGACCATAATGAACTTTTTCAGTCTACATAGGCTGAATGTTGCCACAAAACCTTCGGGTTGTTTCATATGAACTTAACTAAATTAAGGTCACTCCATTGAAAAGCGGTTTTAACATCCATCAAGATTGTAACTTCAATATGAAATGAGCAACTAATGCCATGTCCTCTGAGAAAGTCTTTAGAAGAGCCGGAGAAAAGGTTGCTTCACAGTCTACTCCTTCTCTGAGTGAAACCTTTGGCTACCAGTCGGCTTCTAAACTTCTCAACCTTTCCTTTAAGATTCCTTTTAGTTTATACACTCATTTGACGATGGGTCTGACGCCAGGTGATTGATAAGTTCCCAAACTTCATTATGCCTGTAGATTGGTTCATCTCTCATTGCATCAACCAGTTCTGTGAGGGCCAAAGCGACTTCCTCATAAGTTATTGGATGGAGTCATGAGAGTAGATGTCGTAGTCTTGCTCTCTATGTAGACTAAATAGTGGGTGTGGTATAACTGGGTGATCGTCTCACAGTGGATCTCTCCTTATTGGGTAATGCCTTTATTCACATCCACTTTTGAGAGCGCAGTGAACTTCATTAGGGTGTCACCGACAGGGATCCTAGTCTCACTTGGGGGTTCAAAAATGGGCTATTAATGGGAGTTTCCCATGATTATCTGTATGGGAGGAGATATAGATACCACGTTACTCATCATCTTATCTTCCTCGATGATGCGTGACGACTACTATAACCGACCACACATCAAACTCCAAAACTTAGCGTACGCCAGTTCCACGATTCTTGTGCCTCCATTGGGATTATAGAAGCCAGATATCCTTAGAAGATAATTAGGGTGAATGCAAAATAACACCTAGTGGTTACAAGGTCGACTTACTTAATGTTGGATTATATAGCATACTTAGCAGGACATCCCGAACAGATGGTTTAAGCTAGGCTTCCCTTGATCCATAACTCAAAGGAGTCATTGGAGCGACTTTCGTAGGTGCGATTCAAAATGTACAAAGCTGTTTTCAAGCTTCACCATAGAAACCGGGTAAATTTGTCTACTTATCATACTCCTTACCATTTCCATAGTACGGTGCGTATTTTCGGCTATACCATTTTGCTCGGGACTCCAGGCATAGTAAATTGTGCCCTTGTCGAGTCCTCTAAGTATTTGGCGAATGGCCTTAAGGCTGTCCAGCCAGCCATCTTGCCATAATACTCTCCACCTGCGGTCGGATCTAACAACCTTGCATGACTTTTCCCGATTGTTTTCTCGACTTAGGTCAGAAAAATCTTGAGTTTTCAGAGACTCAGGACTTTATAATTAAGTACGAAATAAGCCATATCGAAAGTGATCATCAATAAATGTGACAAATAAAAATTTCTACACAGTTGCCAGATCCCACTATGTCGATTGTGAATGACTTCCGAGCCTGAAGTCGAACTGGGTTTACTTTTCTTTCTTGTTGATCTGGTACACCCTACAATGATCTGCATATCTCTAAAGGGATGGGTGTTGCCGTGCCACTGCATCATGAGATGTGGTAGATCAGTTGTGGCATGATCTGCATAAGACTCTTCCCTTAGGTAGTGGTCTACCCCAGAAGCAGTCTTTTCAACCGTATAAACCCAGCATTATATATGTGCATCGGAGATAAACTTGTCTTTATTATATCAGATTTGGACATATGGCAGAATTTTGACCTTATTTGAATTAAAATATTGAAGTAATATTGCTCTTAATTTCAAAGAATATCATATGAATCAAAACATGATCTGAAAACTAAATTCATACAAAGAAGATCGCAAATGTGTCTTTCTGCATCAATTTAAACCGAGAATCTAAAGCCAGATTACATCTCCACGAACATGACTGACCTTCCTAGTTATTTCCCACGGTGAGCTTTGATTCATCCTTGTTTGGCTTCCTCCGGTTTATGAATCCTGTATAGTAAATGCAACATGATTAGTGCTCCTTATGGTGTGGTGTTTTATCAATACGAGAAGCTGGATTGGTGCTTGAATGAGTTGGATTCACAAACAGAGTAAAGAATCATTACACATGTGCGGCGGACATCAAGCTTTGAATTTTGCAGTCCTTCTTCATGTGACCTTTCTTCTTACAAAAGCGGCCCAGATCACCATCCTTTTTCAAGAATGTCTTCTTTGGTTATATTGTCGGATTGACCGGTAGTTTCACATGAGCTGCTTATGGAGTCTGAGCTTTTGAACTTCTTATTCTTCCTCTTATGGGGACTTGCGACATATAAGGCCATATGCTCTTTATCCTTCTTGAAAGCTTCCTCTTCCTCTGCCACCGCCCTTGCTATCAAGTCATTTCTTGACCAAGTTTCATCTTGAATTGTAGTTTGTCTTTTATAATCGAAAATCGGTGGAAGGGTGTTGGGAAACGATGCACAATGCAAGCATCGAGGAATGGTAACATTAAGAGCTTGGGTTTCGCCTTCAGGTCCACCATCCTGAGGACATAATCTCTAACCAGGCTGTACCATCGCACTTTATATTTGACTTTTGAAGAAGTGTTCAACCTCGGCATTGGATGAAGCTTCATTCCAGCCTCTGGCGGCTGCCATCATTTCCTTAGCGGTGTTCTGATGCGAGCCACTTTTCAAGTGTTCTTGTAGTTTCTTCATTATGTGCGCAAATCCTATTGCTCTCTCAGCAGCATATAATTGTTTCTCTAGTCAGTACTAGGATTTGTGATATGGCGGAAACCTTATCCATTGTAAACGCCCATTGAACATCCTTGACTCCATTCCAAATTGAAAATCCCTCTCCATTTCTTGAAATTCAATCCCGGTAAGGATCTCGATTAGTAGATTACAGCTCTGAGAAAAAATTGACTGAAAAATATAAAATAAAACAATACGATAAGCTATCATGTGGAATACTCATAGAGAATTACATACATCATCACATAATCACCTTTGGCGGAAAATATGACACATGCGAGTTGTACATTCTCCACATGGCGACATGAGAACATATTCTAATCAGCCATTGATACCTTCTTTGAGTGTATGAACCTTAGATCAGTCATTTCTCAAGCACATGCCATACATGTATCCCTCCATAGTAGCTGGGACCACCTCCTTTGGGGAGTATGATCATGTAATAGAGCGGGAGACATCCCACATGATATGAGGCGATATTTCTCGAGCCAATCAAGTGACCACTTTGGCGGTCACAACTCAATTGAATCCCTTGAAAAAGTATCTCTCATACCAAGGATATAAACTTTATGTATCACATTCGATATATATATGTTATGCGAATTATCTTGTTAATCATTCGTCATCGTCAGCGATATAGAATAAATCCTTATCACGGTGATATAATGTGCTTCCATATGTATTTCCGAAACCATAGAGAAATACAAAAATACATAAAAAAATACCTAATTTCTGGCGTACATAGGGTTTATATAAAACACTTATACGTAAAAGCTTCAAACATGCAGAACTATATACCACATTGTAGAGAATTTCAATACGAGGATTTGCGAGATACAAATTTTCCCGAGAAATACCACTCACCGCGCGCCCTCGCGCTGCGAGAGGATTGCGGCGCGTAGGCGCGTCGCCCGGCGCATGTTCGAAACATTGGGTTTGTTGGCGGGCCGGCGTTGGCCAAAGTGGCGGGCCGGTGGCGTTGTACGGGTGGTGGGTCATTGGCCAGTTGGCGGCCGGTCGTTGACGTTGGCCCGGGTCGGGTGGTCCGGTCAGCCGGGTCGAGATAGCGTCATCGGCGGTCGTGACTACCGTCCGCCGCACGTCGTGGTCGCGTCGGCGACCGATCATCGACCATGTCGACATCCGCCGAGCGGGTCAAAAGCGGTCCGGTGCGTCCGGTTTAACGGGTGGTCGGTATTGGGTCATGATGGCGTCATCATGGCGTCGTGGAGCGGATTGGATCGAACTCAGCGTGTCTTAGCGCCGTAAGTCTGGCGTGGCGGCTGATGGCGCGTGAGCGCGATCAGGCCACCTCAGCGGGCCACTGCCGTGTGATCGTCTCGTTGTGTAGATTCAAATATGCAAAAATGTTTAATTTTGGATTTTGCTCGAAAAACTCAGAAGCTGAGGCCAAGAATACAGGTACCATAAAACCCGAGAATTTTTTACCAGGTCATACTCCGATTTCAAGATTCTAATCCTATCGTTTGGCTGCGATACCAGCCCGTAAGGATACGATTTCTATCAACCTGGATTACCATGTTGAACACAAAGCATAACATTAATGGAGAAAATTGAAATTCATGTACTGATTTGGAATCCATTTGAATATCTTCTTGATCACGGAATTGATAGAGAACGCAAAGAAAAGGCGTGAGATCTTGAGATCCTTCTCCCGAATGACCCTTTGGTGACACTGGCTTGAATGAGATTGCCTCTCACGTATCAGAGAAAATATTTCTCTGTAATCTGTATGTGAGTCTGAAAAAATACGTATCCTTAGGGTTTGGGAGGGACTTGAGCTTTCTTTATATATTGAGTTCTGACCACGGGCCCTCATTACAATTTGAGACCGTCACTGTTACCTGTGACTTTACTTAGTACATATAGAATTATTAAAAACTGTCAATCTCCTTAATTGGGCAGATAATCAGTTAATAAATCCAATTAATAAAGCCCACTTTATGAAAATTTAACATGAAATGCATGGTACTAACCCATGACCATTTCCAGGTTCCTTCCCTTTCACTTAAAGTACCTTTACATTCTCTTTTGCTTACAGTATGGTCTTCTGGTTTCCTTTTTGATAATGGGATGTGTCATTTCAGCCATTTCTATTTGGATCATGGTCTTTTTCTTTTCCTTTTTTTTTTGGTTTATCACTTTTTAATATTATGGAGAAAATTAGTGGAAATGGATTATGTGCTTAGCTTTGCTATATCAAACATTAAAAGCGCATTCTTTTTTCATTTTATATCAAACATTTCTTGTAAAGAGATTGTTATTAATCTTCATATAAGGACATAGTTGTATGTTCTTTCAACGTCTCCTTACACCTAACTGCTTGTTGGTCACCTCCCTAGTTTTCTGTGCCTTTCATGTCTCACTTCATGAGGTAATAAATAATATCTGCTGGCTGATGTTTACATCATGCTTTAAAACTAATGAATGATGTCTTTGTCGTACCCTGTCAGGTCATTACGGTGAAGTTCTGATATGACGAGAGAGTCCTGGTGGTGGTTTGCATTTTTCACCTTCGAATGCTTTGGACATCTGTGTAGGTATATGCCAGTACATCTAGAGCCTATGGCTGTGTCTTCTTCTCAGTTCTTGTTGCCACATTATGCTTTTTTAATGGGAAATTATGTTAATGTGCTATGATGCATAGAAAAGAAGAAAAATAGAAACAAAGGACCCAAACCATTAAAACATATTACACCTCCAACAAAATAATAAAAACACGTAACCGAATAAGATAAAAATATCTTTCGTGTGTTGAGTTTATTTAATATAACATATTTACAATATTAATATAACATGCCCATTATATTTAAGTATTAGTCTTTTGCTAAACAGGAATAGCTGTTACAAAAATATTTTATGTTAGGTAAAGAGTCTATTACATTAACAAGTGAGTATGTTACATTTTGTAAGCTTATGTTTAATGGTTCGAAAACTTTACTTCTATTTTTATTCTTGTCATTATTCATAGCACCTTAACATAAATCCCATTCTTTGGAGTGGAAGTGGTTGGGAAGCTTCATACAATGTTAACATAAAGTCCCTGTAAGATTGGAAGCAGTTAGAGCTTACGTAATGTTGAACTTGAACTGCATCTGCCTTGCACGTTAGCAGGTTGCTTCTGCTTCCCTGAATGATTATTAATTTTATATTTGTGTTTATTTCATTCATGGTACTAGCTGTATTATTACACACATGTGGCTGATCCTCAATTTTCAATAATCAATGATTGAGACTCAGACCATGTGCCTTGCTACACTACACTTGATGGGTACGTCTGGTGGAGGTTTCCTTTTCCAAATATTCAGATAGACTGACACAGCTTAATTAGCTACTCCTGTCACCCTCTCCTATTTCTCTGCTACATCATTTAGATACAAACACAAGTCACTTGCTGCTTCTCAGTTCTCAGTTCTCTTTATACCCACTACAATTAGGATGTTTCTTGACGCTCTTAAAGAGTTTTGAGTAAAAATAGGTTTGTTTTTTAGTCTTGTTTTTAAACTTATAAGTGAGGTCATAAAATCGTAGTTATGGTTACATAATTTTTTGTACAAATCTGTAGTTAGAAACATGAACTCATTATATTAAATTTATAGTTTATAATTTAAAATAAAAATAAAAATCATAATATTTTCAATTACGAGTTTAATACAAAAAAATAAAACATAATTTTCCAACAACCCATAACTTTCACTTTTAAACGGATGACAAGTCTTAAGGAGGAGAAGTGTTAATTTATTGACCAATTAGTTACCATTATTACTTAGTAATAGATTAGATTGAGTTCAGTTCCAAGTTTCCAACTTCCATGTAAATGACCTCTTAAGCTATTCACTTTTAAAGTCAAGGTTTTTACTATATATTATTACAATAGAATTTTTTGTCCAAAATTGACTACTATGGAAATAAGATAGACAATAAATATTTTAATTATTTTAAAAATAGTTAAGATTATTAAAATCGACTTCTTCACTTTAAAAAAATTTATTTCTATTTTCCATTATATTTTCTTTTCTTCATAGCAATTTTGGAATTTGATGAACGAGAGAAGTGAAGGGACCTGGACTACGCATTTTGGCTGTTATGCATTCCCACAAAAGGCGAGACTGGTTTTTATTTTAAAAAACCATTTTTAGAAAACGGTTTGGAGTCATTACTTATTTTTTGTTTTTATTTTAAAAGGGAAAAGCAAAATAAAATAAAAGCGCACTAATATGACTCGATAGGAAAAGGCGAATACGGGAAAGCCAGAGTCACAGGTCAGGGGTCGGGGTTACTTATCGAGAAGGTACGATGGAAGTGTATGTGTACTCTAGCCTAAGTCGAGGTCTCATAAACAAACTAAAGAGGAATATGACTTTTGGTAATCAGTAATGAATCTGAAAATAAGCGATAATAATACAAAGCATGCAAGACATATATAAGAAAATAAATAATCAATGAAAGTCAGGATGAGAAAAAATAATGTGCACTTGGGCGGCATGTCGAAGCATATCAGTTAGGAAGTAATGTTAGTGCGATAACAAAATACAAACTTCACATTCAATTAGAAATTGGTTATAAATCATATGTCAAATTATTTATTAAATGAATGTTGGGCCCCACGAAACCATTTATATGTTACAACAATTAACTCCCCAATATTCCATTTTATTGGAATTGTAGGAATGTAGGTAATGTTTGAGATTTTTAACCAGGTTTGAAATTGAAGTTACGAAAAGAGTGATTAAGGAAGTTTTAAGTTGAAATTTGAAATTTGAGATTTTGGGACTTGAAATTTAGAAATTAGGAATTACTAAAATTTGAAGTGGGACAATGAATCATAAATTGAGATTTAAATTTGAAGTGAGTATTGGAGTGTTTTGGGAAATTATGAATTTTGTTGAAGATGGAGAGTGAAGTGTGGAACAGATTTTTAGTCATGACACTTGATTTTGAAATTAGGAATTTGCAATTTGAAGTGAGACATTGAAAAGTGAAATTTGAAATTTGGAGGACTTGAATTTTAAAATTGAAAATTTGAATTTTAAATGAAATTTGGATTTATGGACACTTAAGTGAGAAATGAAAGTCGAGAAAAAAAAAAATTTAAGGATTTATTAAATTAAGGGTGGGTGATATGAGTGTATGTTGAAAAATAAGTGAATTAAAAAAAAACACTTGACAACAACAACAACCAATTTAATTAAATAAACAAAAAGCAACAATATAATTACAAAGGAAAATAAAATAATAAGACTATAAATTAAATGACTAATAAATATGCTGAGACGATAAAAAAAACTATATAAAGAAGAACAAAAGAAGGTCGAAAAAAAAAAAAAAACACGGTAGACGGGTGGTTCAGGACCAAACCGCCTCTGAACTGAAATTGCCCTCAAAGTTGGGATTGTCTCCAAAATTGCCCCTCAGACAAGATTTCCTCAAGGCAACTCAAACTTTTTAAACTTTGAGACACTTAGGACCTCAGCTCAATGTAGGGGAAGACCCATAACCTCGCTTAAGAAAATAAATTTAAGAGGCCCATGTAAACATAAATTATATAGACCAATGCCTTAATTTATTCTCCAAAAAATATTTAATCAGGGCCATTAGGGTCTGCTTTTTAGGTGGAAGCAAGCCTATGAAAGTTTTCCCTTTTCCCTCATTCCAAATCCAAGTGGGAGAGTGCACTTTTATGGAAAGGGAGGCTTCTCTCCATATGATCCTCAATGTGGGATTGCCTCCCACAAAGAAAAAAAACTTAAAGCCTCAAAATGTGGGAATCCTTACCTTTCTTTTCCTTGTAATTTTCAATGTGGGATTGCTTCCCACGAAAGAAAGAAAAAGAAAAAAATTATAATCACCTCAAAATTTGGGGTCTACAAATATACTACTCTTCGATAGGGTTCATGAGTGTAATGAACATAGACAGTAAAGTGAAGGTGTGAAAAGTGAGTGAAGCGAGATGAACTCAACGAAAAAAGCTAAAAAAGTGTCGAAGAGGACTTCTGCCTTCAAAAGCTAAAAATATAGAGGGCACAAGCACCACCAAGGGTGGACGAGCAACAACAAAAAAAACAAGATAACCTATAGTCCATGCTTGATATAGATCCGAGCTCCAATCCCAGAAGGTCCTCTCAAGGTCGAACACATCAAATCTGAAGCGGCGGAAGTCAACAGCCATGGAGTCTTAGAATGGTCTGTGTGTGTCTTGTATAGCGGTCGAACGAGTCATGGAGAAGCTAAGCCAGGCTAGCAGCGGAGATACGACAATAGAAGTAAACGCCATGTGATCAAGGTGTGCGATGATAATGGCGATATATATCTCTGATGGGGTGTCAGGGTTCTAGAAAACTATGGTGAAGGCATCGGAATGTGCGGCTGTTTGTCTTTGGCAAATGTGATGCAAATGAGTATGAACATTTGATCCCATAGAGGGCGGTCGAGGCGCTTGATGCAGCGTAAAGCGAAGTGCGAGCGTCGATCCCGGTGAGCTAGAATGTGATGCGAGATGAAGTCTGGCTGTCGATCCATATAAGAGGCGAGTCACGAGCGTAGATATCTGCGAGAGAAAAAAGAAGCGAGAAGTGCGAGCGTCGATCTATTTGTGCTAGCAAATGTGATGCGGATGAAGTCGTGACATGATCCATATAGAGGCGAAGTGGGCTGATATGCGGAGGCAGTGCGGCACCACGACCTGTGTCTAGCAAATGTGATCGCGGATGGAAGTAATGAACATCGATCCATGGGGCGGAAGTGCGGAGCTATTTGAAACGGGGGATACGGGCGATGCGATCTGGCACATTGCTGACAAATGTGATCACGGATGAAATCGAACATCGATCCATATAGAGTGAAGTCTGAGCGCCCGATATGCGAGAGAGGCAGGGTGCGGAAACGTCGATCTATTTGTCTTTAGCAAATGTGGTGCAAATGAAGTGAACATCTTGCATCCATATGGAGGCGAAGTCACGACGCTGATATCTGAAGAGCGAAGGCGAGCGTCGATCTACTATCTTTGAAAACTTGATGCGGATGGGAGTGCAGACATCGATCCATATATGGCCAGATGAACACCTGGCGAAGATATGGCGAGGATGGGGGTAAGCCCGATATGATGACATCCGACATAAACATGTGAGAAGTCAGAAAATGTCATAGTAATGGCTCGTATCATCGATAAGAGGCATGCGAGACAAACCAGCCACGTCGAATGATCCAGATAAAGGGACCTTACTGAGTGTGGCATTTATCAAAACATGATGAAATCAGAAAATGTCACTGCGCTCGGGACTCATCCACATCGATAACGATTGTATGCACAAGCAAACAAATTCCCGATAATCTTGGCGGGATAAGGGATGTGCCGTATGACATGTGTGTCATCAATAGAGAAGTGATGAAACTGAATATCAAAATATGGCTCGATATCTCGACAAGAATCGTCTGCACAAACACATCCAAATGATCTGACAAAATGGGGGGTATGCCCGATTATGGCATCATAGAATTGATCCCAAGTCTCTGCATCCCCGATAACAGGCAACCTCGGGTCATCTAGAGGCAGTAACTGGGGAAAGATCCCGACCTCTATGAAAGCATCTCCTAGAAAAACCACATAATAATGTCAGAATTATCGACAGTCTCAAATACCTATCAAAGTAGATGTTGTCGAAGAAAAGCGTTAAATCCATATTGGTCTCGGGGTGGTCTTATGACACGGACAATGTATAGGCTTATTAGGGTGATAAGGTAAAAGAAATATGAAGAAACTAGGCTCAAACACCCAATGATCAACCCCATGCCCTCGTGTGTGGAATCCACATGCATAAGAAGTCTCATGAGCCATGGACACAAGAACATCCCATGGAAGTGATAATAACAATGATGTAATGCAAAAGGTGTAACATGTGGTGAGATAGGTAAGAGGAAAGGATGTAAGAGTGAAACGAACTGAAATTAATAACATGCGGGATTGATACGTGCTGCAATAGAAGTGTAAATGAAGATAAATAACATTATGGAAAAAGCGATGATATGATGAATCTACCCCGAATCCTTTGCATGGGGAAGACATGTAGTCAAATGAATTAGATGATGAATATGACACTAACTCGGGCCCTAGAGGATCGATCGTCTCATATACCAGCTAATAAAATCTAAAAATGAAACATATGATACTAGGATCTCGAAGCCCACATCACAGAACTCCCACAAAGTAATACATACACTAAAGACAATGATCCTCATAAGTCCACATACGAACTCAAGGAATACTTATACTAAATACATACGTGCGCATTTATTTATATTTTTTTTTCTCTTCTCTTTTTTTCTTTTTCTTTTTCTTTTTTTTTGTGTTTTTTGTGTTTTTTTTTGTTTTTGTTTTTGTTTTTTTGTTTTTTTGTTTTTTGTTTTTTGTTTTTTGTTTTTTGTTTTTTTGTTTTTTGTTTTTTGTTTTTTTGTTTTTGTTTTTTGTTTTTTGTTTTTTGTTTTTTGTTTTGTTTTTTTTGCATAGATTGAATGAACAATGAGAGACAAACCAATATGGCAATAAATGAACATATCTCAAACACGAGAAGGTACAATAAAACAACTCGATGAAATGACATAGAAGCCTCTCAAACTAAAAGTCTCAGGAATAAATGTCGATGGAATGAGTGAAGGGATGTTTATGACAAACCCCTATGCGATAAAATAAATAGATCACCAATCTAAGTGGGAAAATTAGATAGAGCAGTTAGATAGAAAGAAAGTGGGTAAGAAAACATAGAAACTATGAAGCAGGCAGGATCTGAGTGAGTGGTAAAGCGATATAAAAGAAACGTGTCGATGTGTCATCTTTCGAAGATCCTAAACTAAGGCATCCACACACCAAAGGGTCCCTATCCCAGGTATGAAAAGGTAAGCAGGGCTATAAGAGAAAAAATAGGCCAAAATGCGCGTGTGAGGCTCAATGGGCTAACAACGGTAAAAAAATAAAAATAAAAATGTGAGTAACAAGTGATAAGGTATATGGCTAGCAAAATGATGGCCACCCATCCTGCGACAGGTCTCAAAAGCGTAAAACTTTTCGGTTGATCCACATTGGTTGGCTCAGAATTGGTTTCCATCTAAGTCCATCGACCATGCGGCTCCTGCAGGTCGACTCTGACAATGTAAGGTCCGCTCAGGTTGGGTCTAAACTTCTAGAATTGATGACTAATCTCGAGGATACTCATAACAATCAGCATGTTGTAGTGGTCTAGGCTTAACGGCTTTTTTGAAGCGCGGACGTCTTTCCTTTGGTAAGCTTTGAATGGTCGGCTGACTCTCGAATCTCCTTTCATCTAACGGTTAAGCTAATCAAGTCGTGGCCCGAACCTCCCGCCCTCTCTGAAATCTGTTGCTCTAGGGCTACTCTCAAGGATCCCATCTCTATGTAGTAAGCCCCTCATATATAAACTAGAGTAAGGTGTGGCTCTGTAGAAGTGAAAGGAGTCTGATCATATAATACGAGAAAGGAAGCTTCTCGGACAGGTCTCGAGAAGTCTCAATCATCTTGCACAGAATCCTCTTAATATTCTTGTTCGGCCTCTTATTGCCCCATTTTGTAAAACCTATCATGGAGCGATCTGATCTTTGGATATACTGTCTGTAAATAAAGTGTCAACCTCACCCACTGATGCACACCTCATCAGATATTAACTCGCGGGAACCCCATGTCTGCGAGATAATGTGCGATTTGATAAAGGTGGCCACTTTGGCGCATTGCTTTACATAAGTGGCCTCCGCAGCTTCTTGAAATAATCAATAGCGGCTGGAATGAACTCATGACCACTAGAGGCTTACGTGAAATCTTTCCAATAATATCTATGCCCCAGATGAAAGCGGCAGTGAAATTCGATGCATGCAACTCGATGTGATGGATTATGTAGCGAATCTCATCATCGACACTCATTACATCTTTGAACAAGCAGCAACAATTTGCATCTCCATGGTCGACCAAAATAACTTGGATCCTCACAAATCTTAGAGCCAACATATGTCCTCCCATGTGGGGCCCTGAACTTCCGACATGGACCTCTCATTAACTCGATGGTGGATCTGATCTAGCTTTAACAATAACACACCATCAATTTCATGCGCCTATATAGTGTCTCTCCGTGCTTATCACAAAGAGGGTGTCAGCTTGCCTCAGCTCTCATCCTTAGTACGTCACGACCTCCGGATATGTGCCATATCTAAGAAGCTGATAAATATCATGATACCACGGTTCATCATCAAACCCGACTCGTCAATTAGCGACAATAAGCGGGGAACACTTCTAGTCTCAACTAGCGGGGCGCACTATTACACCGGGAATGTCAATCATGGAAGCCAAAGTAGCGAGCATCGCGGCGATTCTAACGCTCTAAGGTAGGTGAGTGTAGCTCAAGTCGTCAAACCTCCCTACTAGTAACTCTAAGTAAGCATGATATGGCCTAAGCTTCACATCTCTGGTCTTCCAATCACCCCGGATCTGTCTAATCACTAGATTAGAATCACCGAATATCTCCATCCTTCTAATCCCGAGCTCAAGTGCAGTCTCTAACCCAAGGGTGCATGCCCTGTACTCCAGCCAATGTTGTTCGTGGCGGATAACGTCATGAGGCAACCGGCGATCTCGGACTCATGATCGCCATGCGAGAGAAATCAATAGAACACCTATCCCTTATCCATAATGGTTAGCTGCACCGTGATCAAAGTACATGCCTTGACGGACAAACTACAAATCACCCTGATCTCCATCAGAATCATCATCGATCACTCTCTTGTCGTGTCCCGGAAGTGAGGCCAGTGATACGCTAACACACTCCCTTTTTATAGACTTTTGAGTGACATCTTGAATATCGAGCTCTGGCAATCGAAAGTACAAGCCATCTCATAAGTCTGCTCGTCCAAAAGCTGAGTGCAGTGAGCCTAGTGCTCTCAAAGGATCTAAACGAGAAACAAGGTACGCACGGAATACTCTTTCATGTAATGTCCTGATCTAAGATGTCGCTGAACCAAAAGTGGCAGAAGCGCTCAATCATAATGTACCTCGTCTCATAATCTAACATTCTCTTACTCAGATAATAGATAGCTCTCTCCACTGCTAGGAATCATCATTTGTTAGCATGCCTACTAAGCGACATACGAAGCAGGACAAATATAACAAGAGAAGTGCGTCCCGGGCATGGGAGGTACAAGCAGAGGAAAGCAAATACTCTTTGTGAATTAAACTCGAAAGCACACGTGCCTTGATCATCAAAACCTTGGTACATTTCTTCCTTAGAAGTGGAAGATAGGCTCACAAGTATACAATTTAATTAACGATAAACGCTAATATGTACAACGCCCGAGAAACCGAGATCTCGGTCTCGGTCGGTGGTGGAGCATGTCGAGGATAGCTCGATCTTATGGGGATCTCTGGCTCACCTCTCTCACTAATCATGTATCCCAGGCTTCGGAAGTCACTCCAAAGTGCACTTCTTGGGATTGATCTCAATCTAAGCATGTCGATCCTCACGGAAAAAGCACTTTCTAGGGCCTTGGTGATGCGCCTACATCACGAGGACTTCCACCGATCATATCATCATAGACCTCGACATCCCACATGCATCATGTCGCGAAGCTTGATTGTAGTAGGCGCTCTCGATCGGTAGCACCTGCGTTCTTCATTGGCTTGTTGGGTTACGGGATGAATATCAATCGATTGGAACATAAATGCGGCCCGAATTTAAAATTTTTATCCCTTAACCCACAGATCACATGCGTTTCATAAACGAAGGAAGGGTATACGAAACTTACCTCTTGTAGATCGATTCGTCAAACCTTCAAAGTTTGCGTCTTGGTTTGTTCGGATCTTGAGTCTTGCCTTTCTTAAGCGACCACCCTCTACAAGTATCCACACACGAGCAAATGTCGATTTTGAATCCACTGGTTCAGGTTCGTCTTCTCAAAACGAAATTAGGGTTTTTCTTTCTCTCTGTTTTTGGTTGGTTCACTTCTTGAAAGACAACTACTCACACAAATATATATGTCTCACATATATATTTATAAACGAATTTATTACAGAAAACCATAACTGTTATGTAATAAATGAATTTATTATAGAAGACCATAACCGCTATGTAATAAACGAATTTATTACAGAAAACCATAACTGTTATGTAATAAATGAATTTAGTATAAGTGAAAAACCATAACGATTCATCTATTATTATAATAAATGAACCACTATATAGGTTGATTAACATTAAGCGTAGGCTTTAAATCACATTTTGATCCTACAAGTCATAAGTGGCCTCTAGCAAGATTATAGTATGAGTTAAATAGAAAAGCTCATGATTAGAGGGTTGACATAATACAGCTTCAAACATAATCCTTTTGTCTCATGATATCTTGTGAGTATAAGGCATGAACCAAAATTGACCTTATATCAGTTCTATCTTTGATTACCAGGCCAATTAGTGACTAAACAAATGACATTGATCTCATCGATTCATTTGAGCCGCAAACCAGCCATTTCTCGAATCTCATTTACAGAGGGGACAAGATATCTCTTATATAATAAGAGGATAAGAATTCATCTTGTAACTCATATCTCTTTATAATTCACCAGTATGGTCAAGTATAACACTTTATAGTGTCAGATCAGAACAGCGTTCTGATTATATCATCCAGCTCTGACGTTCTTATGTAGAGAACTACTATAGCAGTCTGGGGTCAAAGGATTCCATGACACACAATATTAGAGATTAACTTATGACTTTTTTGATCCATGTATTAATATATAAAAGCCCAGTCTTGCTCATTATTGTCTCGACAAATAGATATAAATTTGATTTATTATCTCATACACATATTCATCAAGTGAATAATTCGAACTTTATACTAATCTTGAATTCATTAATTATTTACATGTTAATAATCGATTAAGGGACATTTAGAATAATTATTACATGTCTATATTAGGGAGTTGAGTATATATAATAAACAAGCAATCCATGCCAATAATAAATTTCATATAGCCAAATGAAGTAGGGAAATATCGTATCGTTGATAATTTGAACTTTCATCACTAACAATCTCACTTTCCATTTGGAATATTGATTCATGTCAACATCTAATGCACATGAACCTAGCATGACGTGTGCTTTGCTTATGGTAGAGGCTTAGTGTTGGATCAACAACATTATCATGCATTTAGATATATCTTAACGTCACCTCTCTGATAGTTCTCTAATGGGGATGATATAGCAGCCTAAGAATGTGTTTGGATGTTTGATGTGATCTGGGTTCCTTCTTGTGCAATACGCACCATTATTATCATAATAAACATCAACGGGATTTGTAATGCTAGGAACCACTTCAAGGTAAGTAATGAACTTCTTGATCAGTTGCTTCTTCTTGCATCAGATCTTAGAATGTATTCGAGTTTCGGTTGTAGAATGGCAACGATACCTTTGAGACTTTCCCATTAAGCGCACCACCATTTCGCTCGACATATCCATTTAGATCGAATCATCTGTCAGTTAAGCTGCATCACAGTATGGCCATTCTGACGGAGTCTTCCGATAGTAAATGCAGGGCCTATCTTGAACTACCAGATATAAGGCTACAGCAGCGAGTATCAAAGTGAACTCTCACAAGGATCTGACGTATCACTAATTATCTTAGCCATAAGATGTCAGGTCCATAAATCTTTGTTTGTAACTTATAATGAGAGACCTATTAAAGTCGTAAAGTTTATAGTAAAGCTCTAACTCATCATGTGTTGGAACATTTGAGATTTTGCTAAGAGTAATACCATGAGACATGGCCCAGTATCCTCTTTTGAGATCTTGCATCTTGAACCGTTGATACTTTGTCTATGTAAGCTTACTTTGACTTAGACCCGATCGACCTCTTAGATACATCTCTATGAATCTTCTCCCACTAGAATCTCAAGCGACCGCCTAGTCTTTCATTGAGAAACACTTCCCTAACAAGACTTGACACTCTGTGCGAGTAGGGGATATCATTCAATGAGTAAAATGTCATCTCAACATATAGGCAGAAGCCTAATTGCAGTCAAAAACTGTTTTTCGCACGCCAGCCACAAAAATATGCTTCATTTTGACGAAATCGAACCCTTTGACTAGTGTCAAAACGAGATTCCAACTCAGAAGGCCTTCAAACCATAATGGTCTTTGACTTTGCATACTAAAATTATAGGTTGTACAAAACCCTTTCGGACTATTAATCGCATACACATCCTCAGTAAGTTCATTAAAACCTTGGTTTTAACATCCATTTGTCAAATCTCCGCGTAATCATGATATATGACTTGATGGCAATAAAATTCTAATAGACTTAAGCGTAATAAAGGTGAAAAGTTTCATCATAGTCATACCATGAGGTTTGTTTGAAACCTTTGCAACTAGCCTTGCTTTGTAAGTATGCACTTTGCCATCCGTGTAGTTTTCTTTTTAAAACCTGTTTACTTAAACCAGTTTGTACCTTGGTGGGCCGATCAAAGGGTCCATAACCAGATTATCATACATGGACTGAATTTGAGACTTCATGGCCTCTAACCATTTCTCGAGTCACGTATCAACATAGCCTCTTGATGGTAATAAGTTCAATTTTGATCCACTAACAATATGGCGGATTATCGATTGAGAATCTATATCTCGGATAAATGTATCCTATCAGTTCATGAATTTTGTCTTCATAAGGAGGTGTGATAATAGTTTTGTTGGCTATGAGTATCAATGGCGGAGTTCGTATTATCTTGTGGTTCTCAGAACTGCGAGTTGTATCTTACTCCATGGTTCTTTAAAAGCAAATTCCACGCTCAGAAGACACATTCCCAGAGCAACAAACGGCACATTCTCATAAGGATTCTCAGCTAATATCCATAAATCTCTTTAGGACCACTACAAAGACATTTATCAGGACACAGAATCGACTTGTTTAGAAACTTGGGGTTTTTACATAAGCCTCCTGACTAATCTTAAGAAAAGACAAAGCGGGCCTTTTACCATTCCATCTCATATGGTGTCTTTTCAACAGCTTTGGATGGAACTTCGATTTAGTGTGAAGATAATTGTTTCTGAAGTGCATAACCCAGGTAAATGGAAGATGTTGGACTCATCATAGATCGAACCGTATCTAATAAAGTTCGATTCTCTCTACAGTTTCATTCCTTTAGCCAGTGTTCAGGAAATTAATTAATGAAATAGATTCTAAGTTCTACAGATGGTCATCAAAATTCTTGTCAAACTATTCGCCACCTCAGTCAGATCGAAGTGCCTTGATTGTCTTGCCAGACGATTTTATCTTGCGTTTGAAAAGATTTAGACATTCGAAATAGTTCAGATTTATGTCTCAAATCAAGTAGACATAATATATCTGAAGTCATCGATCAAATATAATAAATGCGTAACCTCCTCAGCGTCGAACTTAATGAATTACACATATCACGTATGTACTGGGAATCGATAATTCATTGGCCCTTTCTTGTGTCAGTAAAGGGATCCTTTGTCATCTTACCCGATGACAAGATTCACATACTATCATATGATTCAAAAAATCAAATGAATTCAAAAAAGTCCAACTTGATGGAGTTTTGAGATCACGTTCTCATTTATATAGCGGCGACAATGCCAAAGATAGGTGAATTTAAATCTAAAATTGGACTTATTTGTAGTAGTTATGTTATAGATGGTATTTAGATTTTGAAGGTTCGCTAACATAAAGACCATCCTGTAAATAGGCATTTACATGAACATGTCTTTATGAAAAATGGAGCAATTATTATTCTTAATAATAAAAGAAAACCATCATTATCGAACAAAGCGAAATAATATTCCTACACATTGTAGGAACATAACAGTATCGAAAACTATAGCCAGTGAAGCGAAAGTAAGTTCATAACTCTCGACAGTAGCAACTTTGCTCCGTTTGCCCTACTTGTAGATCCAACACCCTTTAGGTTGTCTGCCTGCCCACACAAAAAAGAAAAGTCGTTTATTGTTAAAAATATTGGGATCCACATCGATATCTAATATAGGGAACTGAAGGAGAAAAGAATGTCATATAACATAAATACCTTAAGAACTAGTCTGCGGAATCTTCTTTTCTTTCATTCTCATCCTGACAGTTTCTCTTAAATGTGACAGATTCATTATAAAAAAATAACACCTCTTGCAGGGCTTTAGCCTTGGGTTGGGGATTTGTGTTTGGGTTGAGCATTTGACTCCTTTGCCCTTGCCCTTGCCCTTGCTCCCTTGGATCATATTTTGAACCATGGAGGAACATGGCGGGCTTGGATTTAATATTTTGCTTTCAGTAGTTTCAAGCAACATGTCTGGCTCAGAGATGATTTGTCCATTTCACTGTGTTATAGTTCAAACCGACTGGCCATAACTGCCGAAGTGAATTAGGGACCAAATCGATTGCCAACTCTTGGCTCGATGAGAATCGAGCCTATCGAGGTGCTGATATAGCCTTTCATGTTTAGAACATGAGTACTAAGCGATACCCTCTGACCATCTTACAGATCTGTTGCATAATGAATCTATACCTTTTTGCCTTGCTTGTTGTGAACATTTCATATAGCTTGGAGATCATATCATAAGCTTCCATATTTTCGGATCATACGAAGTTCGAGAACTCATGGTAGCTAGCATCAAGCATGCAACATCAATAGAGTCATTATGATGCTTCTCTCAAAACGTTGCAAAATCTAGACATTCTGTGATTCTTCGGGAAGGTTCATCGAACATAAACTTCCTTTCTTGTTTAGAACAATTCGAATTCGAAACCCGATCGAGGAAGTTAGTCCCAGTAAGTTTATCCTTCTCAAGGACTGATCGCAGTGACATAGTAGAATTGTTGTGGTTATTGTTGGCCATCTACAATGAATACAAAGTTCGATAAATATTTTGATTATGAAGATTCTCACTAAATTAACAGCCCTCAAGAATAATCATATTAATCTAGTGAGCTAAGATCCATATTTTACTCAGCTTTAGTCAGAAACTTTGGCATGACACTTAAAATTAAGTTATTTAGGTAGAGTAACAGCACCATTACATCTCTTGCTCTTGATATTTATGGACTACTGAAGGCATCATATGTCCCGACATGTTTAAATCCATCTTATGCCATTAGGCTGAAGCCGTTTTGATAACCTAATACAAAGTTAAACCATTTTTAAACATATGGTGGCACCATTACTCATCTTGTGCCTAATATAACTCATAATATACTTCTACTTTGTTGAGACCATTCAGGTGATAAAAGGTTTGACAAGTGTTTAAATATGGATGGCATGTTAACTTTAAATTTTATGTGAGGGATCTTGATTGATTTTAATTTTCAATTAATAGATCTCATCATACATCTATTATCACATCTCATGTAACATCATACACATACATGCATATAATACTGTGTGTCCGCAGTATGTACTTTATCTAGATTGATCTCATAAGCCAATATGAAAGATCATGATCATTCTAGTTGCTAATAAGTAGCACCATGATGTCGATTTGACCACCCGACTTGCGCATAGACACACAGCTCCTCCATCATCATGGTTGGATTGCATGACTTGAATGAAACTGCATTGTCTCTTGTTTATTACAACAATTAAATCAATATATAATATTAAGCAAAATACAATAAAGTAAAACGACATGCAGCGTGTTTACTCTATTACAACATGTAAAATAATAATAATAACTTGCCAAACACATTGGTCTAAAGCCATCTTGTACTCATGTGAAGCAACACAACATACAAATATATCATGTTATCATATAACATAAACAATTTGCATTAAAAGAAATAATAAGTATAACAGTGCATGTTTAAAACCAATTAAATTCATAAAATTCTGTAGCTTGAACATGCAGTTCCCGTACAGTTAGCGAGACGAGGTCAGGCGATGCCCTTGAAAATTTTTTTTCTTTTAAGAAACATTAGGTTCGTCTCAAAAAATTTTCATTGATAAATTTTAAAATTCTCATCAATAAATTTTGAATAAGTAGAAAGCCATCAAAAATCACATTAAACGGCATATTATAAAAATTTTCATTGATCTCATCAATAAATTTTGGAATAAGCGAAGCCATCAAATGCATTAAACTGACATATTATGTAACTCTCATTACACATACGGTTTATTTTTCGTACCCACCATAAACAATCGTGTCATCGAGAATTGATATATGGTCCGGAGTCCATGTATTATCGATTAAGACAACTAGAATCATATAACATGCTATTAAACACTTTAATGGCAATATCCATTCGGATTCTTAATCATATTAACGAATCCTTTTAGGTTTAGTTCGATCAATTAATACCTTAACAAACACATTAACTATATCGTTCGCATAAACCATAATATCACATATATTAAAAAAGCATGAAAACATGCGAATCCTTATACATCACATACATATGATCCAAATATGAAAGTATCAGTTCTGAAAACACGGTGGCTCGATACCCTTTGTTGGGTTACGGGATGAATATCAATCCCGAGTTGGAACATAAATGCGCGGAATTTAAAATTTTTATCCCTTAACCCACAGATCACATGCGTTTCATAAAAAACGAAGGAAAGAATAGCGAAACCTCTTGTAGTCAGACCGTCAAACCTTCAAAGTTTGCGAATCTTAGTTTGTTCGGATCTTCAAAGGTCTTTGCCTTTCTTAAGCGACCACCCTCTACAAGTATCCACACCTGAAACATAAATAATAACTTGATTTTTGAATGCTAGTTCGAGTTCGTCTTCTCAAAAGCGAATTAGGGTTTTCTTTCTCTCTGTTTTTGGTTGGTTCACTTCTTGAAAGACAACTACTCCACCTGAAATATATATGTCTCACATATATAATTTATAATAATTGTCTGAAAACCATAAGCGTATGTAATAAATGAACATTATAGAAAGAGCCATGCTTAGTTATGTAATAAACGAATTTATTACGAGAAAACCATAAGCTGTTATGTAATAAATAGAATTTATTATAGAGAGTGAAAAACCATAGCAGTTATTATTTGTTCATAATGTGCGACCACATAGGTTGATTAACGTGGCGGTAGGCATAAATCACATTTGATCCTACAAGTCATAAGTGGCCTCTAGCAAGACGTACTTATTGAGTTAAATGAAAAGCTCATGTCCCAGGGAACAACCTTAATATAGCTAATGACATAATCCTTTATATAATGATATCTTGGCAGAATATAAGGCATGGACAAAGTCAGCCTTATATCGTTCTATCTTTGATTACCGAAACCCAATTAGGCGACTAAACAAATGACATTGATCTCCGTCAATTCATTTGAGCAACCATCCATTTCTCGATCTCAATTGTCGAGGACAAAATATCTCTCTTATAATAAGAGGACAAAATTCCATCTTAATCGCTCATATCTCACTACATAATTCTTATTATGTTCAGAGTATAACCTTTATAGTCATCCGTCCAAAGACAGCGTTTGATTATATCATTACTGACAACTTATGTTGAGAACTATAAGCGATCTCGGTCAAAGGATTCAATGACACAACTATTAGAGATTAACTTATGACTTTGATCCATGTATTAATCTCGAGAGCAGATTACATCCCGATATTTGTTCTCAACAAATAGATATAAATTTGATTTGTATCTCATACACATATTCATCCCGTGAATACTCAATCAAACTTTATACCTAATCTTAATTCATTATTTATTCCATAACAATAATCGATTAGGGACATTTAGAATAATTAATAATATTATTCAGAAGGACATTATATATAATAAACAAGCAAATCATCATAATAATAAATTCTCATAAATGGCCAATATCATGTCCATTGATAGGCACAGAGCACTATTACTAACCTGACGGCATGTTTCACATAGCGGTAGGTGCCAGCTCGGTGATGAAAGATGTCTTCTCCCTGTCCTCAGGAGCCATCATAATCGATTATAACGGAAGAATCATGCGAAGACAACATCGCATGCCTGTGATCTTGTCGACTTGACATGTCAATGTATAATATTGGGAGAGGAAAATCATCCTTGAAATTTAGCCTTGTTGAGATTTCTACAAGTCAGCGCAAGCTCAATCTGTCTTTTTGGGAGCAGGACGACATTAATAACCACTCGGGGTACTAGAATATGATACAGTAACACTAAGTTGCTTTTGAATCTCCTCCTTCACTGTAAACTCCATCGAGGTGTAATCGCCTCGATTTTGTAGCAGAGATCTGCTGTGTAGCCTGAAGTGGTAGATGATCTTTGAGGAGGAACTATAGAAGGGTCGAGGCCTGGCATGTCCTCATATGACCATGCAAAAACATCCAAGTATGATCTGAGTAACCTGCGCAAACTATCCCTCTCATCTGCAGACAAACTAGTATCGATCCTCATCTCTCTAGGTTGGTCTGTTGTACCAAGGTCAACCGTCTCAAGGTCATCAAAAGGAGGTGAAACTCGCTCATCAGTAAAGCTATGTTCGGAGTCAGATTGGTAGCTATCATCAAAATCAGGTCGCAAAGGCTCATCATCAATATCATGAATCTGTGAAGTGGGTGAATGAGGTGCACATGCATCAATATCATCAATAAAAGAGACAGGTGAATACTCGAAAATGCTCGAATCCATAGATGAAAAGGCGATTACATCATCGGGCGTGGAACAAATCTGACAAATCAAAAGAAAGTGGTAGGTCCACAACATCGGACTCTCCCACAACATGTCCTAGAATATCGAGAATCTGATATCAAGCAATAACATCACCGTAATCGCATCATCATCTGGAGTAGAGAAGCATCCTCGTCATCTCTCGAAAACTGACACATAGAAATCACTAAGTCTGCGAGTCGGCTCGGTGACTAATAACCATGGGAGTGGCTCCTGCGTCATAATCGTCGAGACGACATAACCAATCAATACCCCATGTCGGCTATCTCAGCCAGGAAACTTTTATAGTGAGCTGTAGGCAGCCCGGGGGAAGGAGGAGCGTCGAATTGAGTAGAAGTGTCGGGAGACCATGCGCAGTGTTTGTGAAAAAGATGATGCAACTCAACATGTTGGATATCGGTAGGCTCATCAATCGATCATGTCGAGATCACGATAATAGCTCTGACACTTAAATCAAGTCGATCTAACCTCAGCCCCAGCGGGGGCAGAAGATCAGTCAGTGGAATGTGATGAAGTCGAGATCGACCCTCTCTGGCGTAGGCCCATGCCATGCATCAATCTGCCTCTACGGGTACAAATCTAAGCCAAGGGTGGGTCGTGGTCTGTGTGATAAATTCGCTACGGCCAAATAGCGGCGACCTTTAAGCCAATCCCGGGCATATGCGACATGCTCCTCATCATGTCTGAAAACGGCGATAACGCTATGCGATCAAATGACAAAGTGCGAGATCTACGTAAAAATCCCCAGGCTCCACCAGTGCGTATCTCATCAAAAGCAAATCCGGTCTTTCAGCAATCCTATCACCGTGCATTAATCTCCATCTCTGGCTTAGAAGTCAAATGTGCACCTCCTGTAGATGAAAAAGTGATCACTTGACCATCATGAATGAACTTCACCTTCAAATGAAGGGAAGATGGGATAAGCATGACACTATGGATCCATAGGCGGCTTTAAAAGTAGGTTAAAGGATCTGAGGGATCCTCAATGCGAAAGCTGAGCACGGAGAAAACGGTAGCTGATCATCGGCTCGGGGAATTCGAGGTGCCCATCACCTCTCACGAGTCTTGTCATAAGCTCTCCGCGGTCGTATGATGACTCAAATCATGGGCCATATCCTAGAGCGATTGCGCGGTGCGAGCGGACGAACACTTCGGCGAATCCATTGTCTAAGAGGGCCGGATGGAACCTGACGACCTAAACAACCAGCGATATATGCAAGGTCGAGGTGTGGTGCGAACCCTCGGAGGTAGTCATCCTCGGAGAAAACAATGCGGTGGCTCAGAACATTTGTGAGCATATGTATCAAGCCCTCTGGAGATGTGATCGTGTCAACTTTCGAGATCATTTCCCAGGCCACTAATCAAGAAAGTCTCATGGGTGGTAGAGGAGCCAACAAACTCAAATAGAGATACGAGCATGTGTGGCCTACATGGCTGCTTGATGATCTGTCATCCTCTCTCATTATCTCGTCTCTAGTAGTATCGGGATCTATGGGCCGAGATGGAGCTGGAGGCTGTTGTCTGACCACTCTACCTCATACGATAACATATTTGGATCTCACGGTGTATCAGTCCCTCGGTGTGAGTCGAAATAAAGGAGTATGAACACTATAACAAGGCAAAGTCACCGGCCTCGGTGTGGGGATCCAAATTAGGGTAATGCCTGGCGTCGAAACGACATGTGAGTGAATATGTTGGCTCGAAAACACCTCATGAACCCCATCATCACCATAACCATCATCAAATGCTATGGGCTCCGACCTCTGATCATCCCATGACAACGCCATGGATGCGATCCTCGGACTAAACAAAATCAATGGAATGAATACTACTCAGTGGAAAGACATGTGTAGAGTAAATTAGGAAGGGGTTAAGCGATATGATTTGTCCCATTTGCATAATACCACTACAGTCGTCGAGTCTGAGCAGTATCAAACTTGATCTGCTGTTATTAGTATGTCTAGAGCCTGATGATAAGCCTGATGTAGGTCCGCTCCAGAAAATGAGGGTGAACAACCTGTGGTAATGGCCTCGGTGCTAATGGGCTAAGTAATCCAGTGATCAAATGTGTTTGTAGACCTCACCCCCCAGGCATGCCTAGTGGCGTAAAGTGTCACATTTATCTGAGGCTGTGTGTAGGAAGCGTAGGCTCAAAGGTCTAGATCATCGAAACGATGGTGGTCTCTCACATAACACTGTGCGTGGCGGGTGTGGTGGAGTATATGGAGCCGGTAACCTAAGCGGGCGGTGGTATGGAAGGGCTATACGAGGCCCGAACTGCGGGCGTGGGAGTCGATGCGGCGGGTATAGATCTATGTTGGGAGCTGGGTGCCTCGTGTCTAAAGGCTGATGGCTCCTACCTCCTGGTCTACATGATCGAGATGCTTCTTCCTTACTATCGGAAGAGGAAGAATCAGGCCATCGCTAACGGCGCCATACCATCCTCGATACCATGTAATCCATAATCGGTACGCCCATAAGATGTCTAGCGTAACTGGGATGTAAACTCCTCATGATCATGCTAATCTGCTCTCTCTCTGATGGACGATCAATTATCTGAATAACCTTCTCCCTCCAACGGGAGATGAAAGATCTGGCGATCTCATGAGCTCCACCTCATAGCCTCGAGCTCTCTCCACAGTGACATCTATGGCGGTCTTTGAAGAAATGTGGATAAAGCTAATGGGAGAGAGAGAGAGAGAGAGAGAGAGAGAGAGAGAAGATCATCATGAAGTGCTGAATCCAAGGTGTAAACCAGCTACGTGCCTGTTGCTCGGTGACAAAGGGAACAACATGATCAAGGCGAGCCTCATCTAAACCCCATGCCCTCATCAAGTGACTATATATCCTTCGAATGAGTGCGTGGACATCCTCTCTGCTGGCTATCACGGCTCCATGTCGGGGGCATCGGAATTTAGGAGGTAATGGGGTCCACGGTGCCTTATATCAAATCCGTCCACGAAGTCCATACCTCGACAACTCATTGTCTAAGCATCTTGCTCTACTCTTGTATCGAGTCCTGGAAACCTTGCGATGATGCAGGCTGGAATAGTCGCATGTGGCTGGATCACCTCTGTGGACCTCTGGACAACAACAGGAGTGCCCTGGGGGATAGGCGGTGGTGCCATCTGAGCCATCGATGGAGGTGGAGGTGGAGGTGGTGCCCCGTCAAGCGAGTATCCTCCTGTCTTTGAAAGGCGTGGTCTCTTTACTATCAATCCTTTGTTTGAGGCCGTATACTTTGTATCTGGAGCGCGGCAATGGCAGCAATTGCGATACGCCGTACATGTTGATCCATATCTTGTTTGATCACGATGCACGTACTAATCTACCCTCGACTCTAACCCGAAGATGGTCCCGGTCACATTAATCGGTGAATCACGAAAGTGTGCTTAGTAACTCATCAGTGAGTCATGGAACGAAAACTATTTTGCTATAATGGCGAAATAAGCAATCACGTCGCTATGCCGCAAAATTACTTGCTGAAGCTCAATACTGCGGTCAATCTCTATATACCCAGAGAAGCAAAATAGAGGAATGCGGATCGAAAGTATAAGCGACAAAACGGCCACGAAGGCTCGGATGCACTACGTGTAGGATGGGAGTCCCTGTCGATAGGATAAACTGACCTAGAAGGTCGATGGTGGCTCCAGACAAGGTAGGTAGTCTTTAAAGGGGTCCCTAGGGACCAGATTGTACCCTCCCGGCCGGTACCTGACCTCTACACGTCTCAGAGAGGAATGGGCGCTGTCTGGGTGGTCATCGACTCCACATATGCACTTCTCTCGACATCCCGAGGGGCGACATGGTAAAGGCTCCCATTTGCTCTCAACAGAATAAACTAAGTGTACAATGTATGTGTGGGTGCATCAGTAAAACCTAAATGACATCTAAACCCGGGAAAATCGTACCAGGTCTTAAAAGTATCTAAAATCTAGCTGGGATATACAGAGATAGCCGAGAGATCGGACTCACGCCGACATCCCGATATGTCGGCCACCTCAATGCTCTAAGCATGAATATAGCCCATCACTAGACCTTACTCCTAGTCACTAGCTCGGTCGAAAAGCAGGCAAGGAGCAACAAGTCTCCAACGGCAAACACAAAACCAAGAACACTGCAAATTGGCCAAAGCTAGTGGTTTGGAGATAAGGGGATACATGTGCACCCAATAGACATGCGACAAACTGTCATACGAGGAGAAAGGTAGTCGTGCAGCCAGACAGTCAATACAGCGAGTATATCATCCATATCTACACATAATCTAAGTAAGAGTATAAGATGAACATGATGTGTATATAACAAACAATGAGAAACCGGTGACATATGAGATGAACCGGAAGAATCGACCAGCGAAATTGACTAACCAATACTAATGATACCTTGATTAGACATGAAGATATCTGATCAGAGCTAATTGAGAATTCTCAATGTGTTATACACAAAAGCACAAGAAGTATCTATCAATCAACCAATCAAACTCCACATTTTCCACAATTTGTATTCAAGCCGATATCAGCTCCCCGGTGGAGTCGCCATTTTGTGGACTCTTGCATTTTGGCTATTATGCATTTCCACTAAAAGGCGAGACTACGTTTTTATTTTTAAAAACCATTTTGGCTTTGGACTGGGTGCCACTTTTTTTGTTTTTTATTTTAAAAGGAAAACAAAATAAGAAATAAAAACCCTAAATATGACTCACGATAGGAAAAGGCGGTGCAGGAGCTTAGGAGTCCGGTCAGAAATTCGGGTTACTTATCGGGAAGGTACGATGGAAGTGTAGCACCCCTCTAAGCCCCTAAAGTCGGGTCTCTACTAAACAAACTAAAGAAAATATGGCTTTTGACTAATCAGCTATTGAATCTAGAAAATATGATAACAATAAAAGCATGCAAGACATATATAAATAAATAATCAAGCAAAGTCGGATGAGAAAAATGTGTACCTGGACGGCATGTCGGAAGCGTATCAATTGGGAAATGATATTGGTCACGATAACAAAATCTATTTATTAATTCGATTAAGTGATTATAATCGTATGTGAGTGTTATTAAAATGGAATGTTAGGCCCCCACCCAAGCCCATTTATATGTTACACAAATTAACTCCCCAATATTCCATTTTATTGGAATTGTAGGGTCTTAGTGTGTTTGAGATTTTTGAAAGCGGTTGAAGTGGAAAGTTTTGAAAAATTGGAAGTTTAAGTTGGAAATTTGAAATTGAGATTTTTTGGACTTAGGCTAGAAATTAAAATTTTCAAAATTTGAGACTAGGACAAGCGAATCTTAAATTGAGATTTAGAAATTTGAAGTGATCGCTTAATTTTGAAATTATAAATTTTGTAAATTTGAAGTGGAAATTGGAAATTGTGGAACTTGAATTTTGAAATTATGACACTTGATTTTTGAAATTAGGAATTTACAATTTTGAAATTGGTGTGAAAAATTGAAAACTGAATTTTAAAATTGAAAATTTAATTTTAGAAAATGAAATTTGAATTTGGACACTTAAAATTGAGAAATGAAAATTCAGAAAAAAAAAAAAATTGGGGATTTTATTAAATTAAGGGTGGGTGATAGTCCATATGTTAAGGAAAAATAAATTGAATTAAAAAAAAAAAACAACAACAACAACCAATTTAATTAAATAAACAAAAAGCAACAATATAATTACAAGGAAAATAAAATAATAAGACTATAAATTAAATGACTAATAAAATGTATATACAAGACAATAAAAAAAACTATATAAAAGAAGAATAAAAGAAAGTCAAGAAAAAAAAAAAAAACACGGTAGACAGGTGAGTTTCACAGGACGAACAGCCTCTATTTAGTGCGCCAAAGTTGGGATTGTCTCAGTACTTTTGAGCCAAGATTTCCTCAAGGCACTCAAACTTTTTAAACTTTGAGACCATAGGACCCTCCCACTTAATGTGGGGAAGACCCATGCTTCAGCAAAAATAAATTTAAGGAGCTAATATGACCTAAATTATATAGACAGTACCTTATTTATTCTCAGAAAAATATTTAATCGAGGCGGTAAGTGCAGCCTTTTTGGGTGGGCGGCTATGGTTTCCCTTTTCCTCCTTCAAAATCAAGTGGGAGAGGTCCGCACATAGGGAAAGGGAGGCTTACCACTTGTAATTTTTGATAATGGGATTGCCTCGAAGGAAAAAACTTAAGCCTCAAAATGTGGGGTCCACACCTCTTTCCCTTGTAATTTTCCAATGTGGAATTGCTTCCCACAAAAGAAAGAAAAGAAAAAAAAAATTCTAATCCTCAAAATTTGGGGTCTACAGACCCATTGGAGTATGGAGTTGTTTGGTGAATTTTGGAGTGACTCAAATCAATATGAATCACCTACCTTGTATGTGACGCCCCCAACCCGGCACCTAATGTCAAGCGAGAGTGTCATTTTTTTCTTTTATTTACTATAACATTATAGCCTTTAAGCTTGTTCATTCATATAATGTTAAACACTTAACTTGTACCATATCCTGTAGTAGCGGATTACAAAATATATACAAGTTCCATACATGGAAGTGTTCAACATTTACAATATTTACATTGCAAAGAAGCGAATCTCGTATCGTTGGGCGAATGGCTTAATTGAGTACCTAATGATGTGTTGACTTTGGTGATGCGGATTGTCGCGTCCTCTTGCCTCTGCCCAGTACATCACGGAGAAAACCCTTCTGAAGTTTTGCGCTTAGTAAGGTCAGTAATAAACTCATGGACGATATAACACGGATCATCATGCTTCTATACACATGCATATACATCTAACATATCATATCATTTAAACATGCTTATACATATCTATTATTTACTTATCATATCATGTTTCATTTCTTTTCAAACGTTCATATACATTTCATATCATTTTACACTTTGCTTCTTGTTCTTGTCGCATTATCTTTGTCATCCAGCGTAAGCGATCTTCATATTTCTCTTTTTATCATATCATATTATTTCATATGTTATATTCGAGTCATTTGTTTTATGTTTCAAGCTGCATAAAACCTTAGAAGTGGATAAAGGAAACTATAAGAGAACTACAGAAGGTCTTGCTCCTTTATGCAGCGGTCGATTTTCAGAGCCGAAAGTACATTATCGTGTGAGACAATGACCATCTATAAAGAACTGAAGGCGTTGTTATCATTTATACGAGGCGATAATGAATCTATAAGGGCGAGAGAAACGTATAAAGACAAGCCGGGACCAACGGATTAGTATGTTGCAGACTTGTTTTTTCCTAATAGGCATGCCTATCTATCCCTCTACTAAGTTCTAAATGAGACAATCCATGTGTGGTATTTTATGTTCGATTACATATCTCGTATTCTTTGAATAATTATTGTCATCCGACAATCATATGCGATATTCCTGATCATTTATTCGTATATTTGCATTTTTCATATCTCATTATATGCATGAATAAGTATGGTTACCATGTATGCTTATGAGCTATTTACTATCATTTCAATTTCATCAAGCTATATATGGATGGATTATAGACTCAAAGGGCTTTCCATAGAGTCTAAGAACATCCGAAACAGAGTTCAGACGAAGAAATTATGATCGTCCAAAGTTGGAGGCTTCCCATGAACAGTGAATACGAGCAGAACCAGCAGGGCCTACTATTTTTCATGATTTCTAGACTTAATATGAGTTCCAATATTATCAAGCTATATATGAATGAATTCTAGACTCAAAGGGATTTCCATAGAGTCCAAGAACATCCGAAACGAGTTTAGACAAAGAAATTATGACCGTCCGAAGTTGGAGACTTCCCATGAATAGCGACTACGAGCAGAACCAGCAGGGCCTACTGTTTTCGTGATTTCTAGACTTAATATGAGTTCCAATATTATCAAACTATATATGGATGGATTTTAGACTCAAAGGGATTTCTATAGAGTCCAAGAACATCCGAAACGAAGTTCGAACGAAGAAATTATGACCGTCCGAAGTTGGAGACTTCCATGAAACGTGTGGCTTCTGACGAGAACCGGCGGGGCCCTCTTGTTTCGTGATTTATGGACCTAATATGAGTTTCAATATTATCAAGATATATATGGATGGATTCTAGACTCAAAGGGCTTTCCATAGAGTCAAAGAACATTCAAAATGGAGTTTTGACGAATAAATTATGACTGTCTGAATTTGGAGACTTCACATGAACAATGACTGCGAGTAGAACCAATAGGACCTATTGTTTTCGTGATTTCTGGACCTAATATGAGTTTCAATATTATCAAGCTATATATGGATAAATTCTAGACTTAAAGAGCTTTCCATAGAGTTCAAGAACATCTGAAACGAAGTTCGGACGAAGAAATTATGATTATCCGAATTTGGAGAAATTTTGACAACATCTCCCCTAAAACCCCAATATTTCCTTAATACAAATATTCCTCAATTGAGAATTACAATCAACCAACCCAAGTCCAAAACATAACCAATATACCAAGTAGGGTTCTTTTAGACTCAAATTCATCGAAAATGGGTTTATGGTTTGATTTTTTTTCATACAATATCCAAACTAATCCATAAAAACCCATACTTCCATACTAAAATCCATACCTTTCCTCTTCCTCTTCTCCTCTCTTCTTCACATAGGAGCCCTAACACTCCTCAAATTTGTGATTTTTCATTTCCCCCAAATGAGAGACTAAATGGTGTCTTTATCCCATTTGATTTTTAACTTTTCTTTTATTACACTTTGATCCTCCATCTCTCAAGTATTTGCAAATCAATTATGCCATTTCTATAATAGCATCTCAACTTTTTACTTTATGACTTTTATATCCCGTTTTGGCAAATTCCACTTTTACCTTTGTATCTTGTACAAATTTCGGGTTTCGAATTTTTCTCGCTTAACAAAATAATAATTATGAAAATTTTTAAAATGTACTTATAATATACCCTAATTATGTTTAAAAACGACTATGGTGTATTTTGGGGTGTTACATTGTACATCACGTTTAGCTCAAGTGGTGGAGCACTCACTTTACTACCTTTAAATTAAAGCATAATAAAAAAAAAAGAGCTACCTAATTTATTTGTTTATGGATTAATTATATAAATGATAAATGTTGTCCCAAATTTTTTATTTTTTATTTTGATTTGGTATCTCAATTTTTTTTTTCAATTGGGTGTCTGAACTCTGATTTTTTTTGTTTAATCAAGTGTTTTCTACCTATCAAAACTAAGTAGGATGATGAATTAGAAAAAAATAATTAGGGGTTTTACTATCTATTAATTACAGCTAATTCACCACAATAGACTCCTAATCAATAGCCGATTAGTGGGATAAACACCTTTTGATGGGAAAAAAAAATTACAAATCCTAGTTTTTATTTAAAATATCAAATTCCTTTTTTAATCCTTATCTCAGAATTTATGTAATTTTAAGATTTTATAAAATTTATAATTTATAAATTATATGAAATAATATGATTTTTATGGTTATAAATTATTTTTATATTATATTCATAAAACATAATATGAAATTATAAAAATTATAACCATAATTTTAATGAAATAATATTGTTATGATTTAAAATTTATAATTTCATATTATTTTTATTTATGAAATAATATTATAAATTTATTCATAAATTATTTTATTCTTTCCTCTTTTTGTTTGATCAACTATCAAATTAGATTTAGATGGCAGTAAACTTCAATCAGAAAAATACCGCTAGCTTTTTGAGGTTTGTTTGGGAGTGATTATTGAACGGTCGAAAATATCTTTTTAATACATATTTTTTTTTGAAAAGATAAATAATTTTATTGATTCAAATTATGCAGCAATACATTCAGGTGGCGTTTGTTTTTTTACTTAATATTGGATAGAACTTTTTTTTTAGCTTAATACCGAATAGTATTTAATAACATTAAGTATTAAGTTATTCGTTTTTTTAATATTGAGTAATGAGCAGGAATGACAATGAGACTGATTATTTCAAGTTTCCGCCCACCCCACTCTTAATGGGGCATGTTTGGTTTAACTATAATCGGGTTTTTAGCGGGTTTGAGTTTATTTTTTTAAATCCGAGACGAGTTCGGAGCGGGTTCATGTATTGTTACTCCTGCCATGCCTCGATTATATTTTAAAAATATTTTATTTTATACTTTAATATAAATAATAATAATAATAATAATCATAATGTTTTTTAATAAATAATTTATAAAAATTCATAATATTTTTATTTTTTATGAAATATATTAATTTTAATATAATAAAAATAAAAAGACAAATATAAAAAAATAAAAAATCAAATGTAAATGGGGCGGGTTTGAGGATTTTCCTATCCCTACCGGGCCCCGTTTAATTTTTCAAATGAGATAGGTTTGAGAATTGAAAAAAATAAACGAGTCGGGTAGGAATGGGGTCATCCCATCCCAAACCCTCCCGTTGTCATCCCTAGTAGTGAGTGTTGCTAGCCCTTCTCCTTGTTGGACAATGATAAATTTTTTCTTATTTTGGTAAAAAAATGACTTTTTCTGAATAAAAATAGCTAAATATTTTAAATTTTTTTATTAAGAACTTTTTAAAAAAATCTAAGCAATAAGTCGTGAAAATTTTAAAAGCTCATGACCTAATCTTTGAAAGGCTGATCGATTTTAGCATTAAGTCAAAAAACTAACAGCCCCTCAATAAGAACATAAAATCAAATTCGTTAAAAACTTTAGAAAATGATGTAACATCTAAGTTAATAATATAAATAATTGCCTCAAAATATATATGTTTGATAATCTTATAATCATACATAAAGCAATATGCTCTATTAGAAGTGGGATAGAACATATCTAGATACTTGAAAAAACCACTTCATTATCATCAGCAATATGCATACATAAAGGAATAAATCATATAAAAAGTAATTTTAGATTTGAAGATCATTTGTTGAATTGCCATTGAGGCCAAATAGATGAGCTTGGACTTGGACATGGTAAGTAGTAATGTCTTTTCCTACATGGGAAGTAGTTGCATTTCATCTTCTACTATTGGGAATTAATTATATTTACCATTGAACTTTTTTTTTTTTTTGAGAACCATGAATGTTCAGACCAGTTTACATGCACCTCGACTAATTCCACATGGTCCTGAAGTGACTAGCTGGGTAAATCCTTTAGTGCCCCTAGGAAGACTCAAACCATTTAACCTCTGGGTACCTATCCCAGAGCTTTACCCCATCTGAACTACCCCTTGAGAGCTGAACATGTAGATACGATGATTGAGGTTTTTCCTAACTTAATCAGTGGTCTTGAGTTTGAGCTCGGGGAATGCGGCTGTCTTTTGTGATAGAGTTTTATCATCATTGTGGTCTCTTTCGACTCTTATGAGGATTAATATAGATATGGTATGACTTAAATGCGTTTTCCATGTATGCACGGACATGCTAAGAACACCTCATGGTTCAATGCACGAGAGTATGATTTCAAGAAAACAAAGATAGAGAAATCAACGTAAATGTGAATGAGGGTTTTAATGTAGTTTGACCAATTATGTTTACATCAATGGATAAGAGAGAATGTGAAAATATAGATTACAAGATTGAAGTATCAATGTATTGAGACAACTAAGAAAAACACGAAATCACAAAACCCTAGGATGCCCATAATATGGAGAAAATACTTCATAAAACTTTAAATCCTTAAAACCCTTATATCTATCTACACACCGAATAGTCTTTACAAACTCATATTTCTCTCTCTCACAACATTTTCCTCTCACGACTTAGAATATTTATAAGAATATTCATAAAAACTTTCTTTATTCTATAAGAAAACATAATATTTCAATAATATCACAATTAGAAATTATTCAATAAAATATTATTTATAAAAAAAAAAAAGAATCAATACAAATTAGAAATTTGAGACATATTCTAATACGCTTCCATATCTTTTAGGTATGTCAAAACATGCTTTGCATTTCAGCTGTGGTCCAGATAAATGCTTCTGTGCAACACCTTATGTGGCTATGATGACTAAAGCCACCGAAGATGTGCATTTTCTCTTACATTTCTTCACAAACTGTGAAATGCATGGTACTAACCCAAGACCATTTCCAGGTTCCTTCCCTTTCCCTTAAAGTTCCTCTACCTTCTCTTCTGCTTTCCTTTTTGATAATGAGATGTGTTATTTCATATGGGGGACATAGTTGTATGTTCTTTCAACATCTCCCTTTTCCTAGCTGCTTGTTGGTCACCTCCTTGTTTTCTGTGCTTTTCATGTCTACTTCATGATGGTAATAATGCTGGCTGATGTTTACATCATGCTTTAAAACTATTAAGATGAATGTACATCTCATTTTACTGTCAGGTCATTGCAGTGAAAGTTCTGATATATGATGAGAGTGATGGTGGTGGATCTCACTTCTCACCTTCGAATGCTTTGGACATCTGACGAGAGCCAGTACAGCTAGAGCCTATGGTTGTGTCTTCTTCTCGGTTCTTGCTGCCACTTTATGTCATTTTAATGGGAAATTATGTTAATGTGCTATAATGCACAGAAAAGAAGAAAAATAGAAACAAAGTACCCAAACCATTAAAACATATTTCATCTCCAACAAAATAATTAAAACACGTAATCAAATAAGATAAAAATATCTTTCATGTGTTGAGATTATTTAATGAAACATATTTAACATATTTACAATATTAATATAACATGCCCATTATATTTAAGTAATGTTTTTTGTTTAACGGAATAAGCTCTTACAAAAATATGTTATATTAGGTAAAAAAGTCTATTACATTAATAAGTGAGTATGTTATATTTTGTAAACATGTTTTAATGGTCCAAGAAACTTTACTTCTATTTTTATTCTTCTCAATAATTCATAGCACCTTAACATAAATCCCCATTCTTTGGAATTGGAAGTGGTTGGGAAACTTCATACAATGTTTAACATAGTCCCCCTTCTTTGGAATTGGAATTATTTGGGAAACTTTACGTAATGTTGAACTTGTACTGCATCTGCCTTGCCCGTTAGCAGGTTGCTTCTCTGCCTGAATGATTTATTAATTTTCTGTTCTTCTTATTCATTCATGATTTCAGGTACTATATTACACATGTGGTTGATCCTCAATTTCAATAATCAATGATTGAGACTCAGACCATGTGCCTTTACACTTTACACTACACTTGATGGGTACGTATAGTATGGTGGAGCTTTCCTTTTCCAAATATTCAGATAGACTGACTCAGCTTAATTAGCTACGCCTGTCACCCTCTCCTATTTATCTTAGATACAAACACAAGTCACTTGCTGCTTCTCAGTTCTCTTTACACCCACTACAATTAGGATGTTTCTTGACTCTTAAAAGAGTTATAGGTAAAAATAGATTTGTTTTTCAAAATACATTTGTTTTTAAACTTATGTACAATCGAGGTGCTAAAACCGTAATTGATAACTAGGTTCCATTTTTTGTATTAAAGCCTGGAGAAATATGGTTCCATTTTTTGTATTAAGGTCTGTTATAATTGAAAATTATGGTTTCATTTTTTATATTAAATTTATACTTAAAAACTATAGTTCCATTTTTTGTATTAAAATCATAATTGGGAACTATAGTTTTAGTCTTATACAAAAAACGAAACCATAGTTCTCAACTATGATTTTAGTATAAAAAATGAAATCGTAATTTTTAATTACGGTTATAATACAAAAAATGAAACCGTAATTTTTAACTACGACTTTAAAACAAAAAATAAAACCACAATTCTCAATTATGACTTTAATATAAAAAATGAAACTGTAATTCTCAACTAACTCCTATTTTACCACCTATATATAATATAAGCTTAAAAACAAACATATTTTTACCCATAACTCACTTTTAAATGGGTGACAAGACTAGAGGAGGGGGAGAAGTGTTAATTTATTGACCAATTAATAACCATTAATACTTGGTAATAGATTAAGTTCAGTTCCAAGTTTCCAACTTCCATGTAAATGACCTTTTTTTTTATTTTTTTTTAAAGCTAATTACTTTTAAGGTTAAGATTTAGGTTTTTACTATATATTATTACAATAAAAAAATTGATAAAATTGACTATTATGGAAATAAGATAGAAAATAAATATTTTAATTATTTTAAAAATAATTAAAGATTATTTTAAAATTGACTACCTCAGTTAAAAAAATTATTTATATTTTTCATTATATTTATTTTCTTCTTCCTTATCCAGTTTTGGAATTTGATAGACAACAAAGGGAATTGAAGAGACCCACCCATTGGAGTATGGAGTTGTTTGGTGAATTTTGGAGTGACTCAAATCAATATGGGCATTTTAGATTGTCTCCGTTTTCCCCTCTTTAAATTCTCAATTGGGAATGGAATAGGAATACCAAAAACCCATATATCATATGATGAGGTAATTAATCAAGCAATCTCATATACATATATTTGGTTAGAAGAATTAATAAGAATCAGCTACCTTACCCAATTGGAAAAGGATGTTATTCAAACGCATTTCAAGTAATTGGAGTAAAACCCGACTTGTTGCGATACGAACATAATTAAGTAATTGACGTTCTGTAAGACCATAATGAAAACACAATTTTTGTTTTTCTTCTAGACAAATACGATATTGAGATCTTTTCTCAGAACGTGATTGGTTTCTAAAATCACTTCTAGCTTTAGGCCTTTCACTAGTTAGTCCTAGTAAAGTCCCCAGACAGTGTATTTTTTTGAAATGAGACCCTCGATAACATGACATAAAGACTTATTTTTTATTTTATTGAAATTTCATTTTACAGAAAAACTTAAATTAAAACTTAACTAAATGATAAATGAAGCGAAATCTACTGAAGTATTGTACTACAAGAATAATGAGATGGTGTCTGTGTGAGACCCTTTTGTATTGTTCTTGATTTGTTATGCAAGATCTAACTCGTTCTATTTTGATTTATAGTTGTAATTCATGTTTAGCTTAAGTGGTAAAGCACTCACCTTACTACCTTGAAATTAAATTATAATAAAAAAAAATAGCTACCTTATTTATTTATTTATTTATGGATTAATTATATAAATGAAAATGTTGTCCCAATTTTTTTATTTTTTTATATTTTGGTATTTTAACTTTATTTTTGTTCAATCAAGTGTTTTCTACCTATCAAAACTAAGTAGGATGATGGATTAGAAAAAATAATTAGGGGTTTTACTATCAATTAATTACACTAAGGGTGTGCTTGGTTGAGCTAATGGGGAAGCACCTAATTCACCACAATCAATTCCTAATCGATAGTTGATTAGGGGGGTAAACACTTTCTGATGGGAAAAAACTACAAATCTTAGTTTTTTCTTATACACTCTTGTTAAAATATCAAATTTTTTTTTTTTTATCATTATCCCGGGATTTATGTAATTTTAAGATTTTTATAACTTTTATAATTTATAAATTATATGAAATAATTTGAATTTTTTTATGGTTATAAATTTATTTCATATTATATTTATAAAAAAGGATATGAAATTATAAAAATTTATTACCATAATTTTAATGAAATAATATTATTTATGGTTAAATTTTTATAATTTCATATTATTTTTATTTATGAAATAATATTATAAATTTATTCATAAATTATTTTATTCTATATACTCACTTTTGTTTGATCAACTATCAAATTAGATTTAGATGGTAGTAACCTTCTATGAAAAGTACCGCTAGCAAATATCTTTCTAATATATATATATATATATATATATATATATATATTGAAAAGATAAATAATTTTATTGATTTAAACTATGCAGCAATATATTCAATAAAAACATAGAATTAAATTCGTTAAAAACTTTAAAAATTGATGCAACATTCAAGTTAATAGCATAAATAATTATCTCAAAACCTATATATTTGATAATCTTATAATGACTAAATACTTATGATTCCAGTTTTATAGTATATTGACAATCATGATTTGATGTCTCTGTCCAATCAAATATTTTTTACTATTTGAATCACCCATAACCATACGATGCAACTAGACGATCAAATTACAAAAAAAAAAAAAAAGAAAGTAAAATCTTATATCTATATATAAAAAAAAAATCACTTTATTGAAAAGAAAATGATAAAAAAAAAAATGAAAATAGATGATTTAAGGCCAAAAAAAATCACTCATCTTAAGGGAAAAAGGCTAAAATTGTTAGAAAGAATAAATAAAACCAAAATATCTACTTGTTGTAGAAACACAGAAAGCATAATACGAATGGTTGGACATTCGAAGCAGCGTAAACATAATCTTTGCCAAAATAATGGTTATTCAAGGAAAAAAACCAAAATAAATTAAATCAATAAGAAAAGAGGAGAATATAACCAAGTTGGAGAAACAACCGAGTCTTGTGAAATTCACAATTTCCTTAATACAAATTCGCCTTCTCCGTTGGTGCTTTGAGATTCCAAGGGCGTTTGTCTCCCAGGATAAAACGGGTGTCGAGATAATTAAATAAAGCACTTTATCTCGCCACTCCGTGGCTTGATGATGTGTTTGCACTATCACCGACAAAAGGATGAAGGAAGGAAAACTCGAGACTCGATGACCTCTTTTTTTGACTGTTCTTCCTGAAATACCCCGACAACCTTTATATAAAGGAGAGACTTGACCTTTTGGAATGCCAAACCTTTTGGCTTCCCAAACTCTTAGAATTCCGAAATTAATTATTCATTGAATGTCATTAATCTCATTCATTGAGTGTCATTAATTTCTTCATTGAATGTCAATCATTCCATATAACTGAAATCCATAGAATTATGAGCGAAAATTATTGATGAATGTCATCCATTTCATTTTACTATATCAGCAATTCCCCACATGAGCGAGCGTGACTAAAGGCGAGGCAGGACATGAGTGATAGAAACAGCGGTTGAAACTTTCATAGGAGAGGTAGAGTGTTACCTTTGAACCTTCCCTTGTAGATAAGTTTACTCAACTGACTAAACAGTAAACACGATGTCCTTGAACTATTCTGCCATTTGTAGCAAGACGATGACATATCTCACACGGGAATCTTCCCGAACCACCGGTTCGGTTCTCACTTTTATGTCCATTTGGCCATGGACATGCGCACAGTTACGCAAGAGTTTAATAGGAATTGTGCCACTATTCAATTCCCTCACGAAGCGACCCCTTCACTCTTACATAGGTGATCTCTACGTAAATTAAGAGTAGCTCATGTTACTCTTCGCCAATGTAGAGATCATTAAAAAGCATAGCTTAACCTTCTTATGAGCATCATGTTCATCATAGGAATGGACGATAATATCCCACCGGTGATTATCAAAGTCTTCTGATTTAGTTGTCCCTTGAACCTAGATCTTAGGATCTTCGATCGACTAGGTTGGGTATCCATTGCATCGACTTATTCTTTTCACGGGCTTTAGTCCCATTTCCCTCGATGACTTTTCAACCAACTCTCTGATTTAGCAACCCTTTGAAGTTTAGCGGATCCATAATGTTATCGCGTTTTACATAATCTATAGAGATAACCCGATTGAGAGTTGTTTAATGGTATTGTGTCTCACGACGGATATGTCTAGACTTACCATTATACATGCATTTTGTGCTCTACCAATAGTAGATTAGCATCCTGATGTATGCATATTGAAGGCATTGGCTTTGGCCACCTTGGAATGTCCTCTAGGAAGTGGCATAGCCATTCTGCCTCTTCCCCACATTTGTCTAGTGCTATAAACTCAGATTTCATTGTGGATGTGGCAATAACGCGTGCATTTGAGAATTCCATATCTGCGTGCACCTCGGTGTAAAGACATAACCACTATGGGATTTTGAGTCTTTATCATTTAGATATCCAATTAGCATCCTTTGTATCCTTCAAGTACGTGAGGATATCTTGTGTAGTGCGACCCACGTAGTCACGAGGTGATCTGTAAGTATTTAAATCCTCTAATTATTCCTTGCCCGTCGTAGCTCGAGTTGCTCGTGTACTACCCAGTTTATTAATTGCATAGGCTATGTCTGGTCTTGTACAACTCATTAAGTACATTAGACTCCCTATCACCTAAAGTATTCTACTTGAGCAACACTCTCTCCTTTATTCTTGGAAAAGTGTAGAGTTATCTACTAGTAATACGGCTATACGGTTATCCTTATCAAACTTCGAGAATATTGTCAACATAGTGTGACTGACTTAGAATGAGTCAATCTGATGTTCTTTTGATTTTATTCCCAAAATTACATCAGCAAGTCCCATGTCTTTCATGTCCAAATCTTGAATTCAACATGTTCTTGGTAGATATAATCATCTTATCATCACTAAAGACAATCGGCATGTCATCTGCGTCTGAGCATCTGATGACATAGCCATGTTCAACATCTTTGACATAGACACACTTGTCACATTCATTGATTTTGAATCCATGTGACATAACGTTGTCAAATTTCTCATTACCATTGTTTAGGTGCTTGTTTCAATCCATAAGGATTTCACCAATCTGCAGACTTTCATTTCTTGTCCCGGAGCAGAGAACCCCTCAGGTTGCTCCATGTAGATTTCTTCATTCAAATCTCCATTTAAGAAGGCATCTTGACATCCATTTGATGTACCTCAAGATCTTTTAGTGCAGCAATTGCAAGCACCATCCTTATGGAGTTTATTCTCGTCACAGTCGTCAAAATAATGGAGACCCTCGGTTTACTGTAGCCTTTGATGCAAGTCTTGCCTTGTATTTGTGTGATTAGTCTACTTCCGTTTCCTCTTAAAATCCACTTGGAACTTAGGGTTTACAACCCGATGGAAGATCTACTAATTCCAAGTATGGTTATGCGATTATGGAATCAATTTCACTTTCAATTGCCTATTTCCACATGAGACTCAGTAGAGTTCGCTTGCCTCTTTATAGGTTTGAGGTTCCCGCCCGAGCATGTATGTCGAATATCTAGACCAAATGAAGTTTTTACGTCCTTGCCCTTCACTGCGCACAGGTTCTACCTCTCCATCAGTATCTTCATCCTGACTATTTTCATGAATAGTCTCCAACACTCGTTTTGATGAACTAGGCTTTTCCTTGGATCAGTATGGAAACACATCCTCAAAGAATGATGCATTCCTCGATTCCATTATCGTGTTCTGGTGAATATCCGGGATATTAGACTCATAAACAAGAAATCGATAAGCAGCACTGTTATGTGCATAACCAATGAAGATGCAATCAATAGTTTTAGGTCCTATTCTCACCTTTTTGGGTGGAGGAACTGCCACTTTAGCGAGACATCCCCACACTCGCAAGTATTTGTAAGATGGCTTCATTCATTTCCATAACTCATATGGAGTCTTTTCTGCTTTCTTTTTAGGTCCCTTATTTAGAAGGTAATTGGGATAATGGCTTCTCCCACGTATTTTGTGGTAGACCAGGCTTTCTCCCGGCATTGCATTCATCATTTCTTTTAGAGTGATTTTGCTCGAGCCACTCCGTGCGTTGTGGCGAATAAGGTCTTGTGGTTTCATGTATAATCCCATGTTGAACCTGAGGTCAGCAAATGGCGGTCATACTCTCCACCTCGATCACTTCTCAGCACTTTAATTTTCCTATTGAGTTGATTCTCAACTTCGTTTTTGTAGAGAACAAATTTCTCTATCGCCTCACCCTTACTTTTAAGTAAGTACACATAACAGTACTTGGTGCTATCATCCACAAAGGTAATAAAATATTTATTACCACCTCTTGTTTGTATGAGCTTCAAATCACATATATCACTATGGATTAAGTCAAGAGGTTCAGTGTGTCTTTCGATACTTTGAAAAGATGACCTGGTTAGTTTTGCCTCAACACAAGTTTCACACTTGTGCTTTGAGATTCCAAGGGCGTCTGTCTCCCAGGATAAAACGGGTGTCGAGTGGTCGACAAAAGCACTTTGTCGCCACTCCGTGATGATGATGTGTTTACTATCAGACAAAGGACGAAGAAAGGAAAACTCGAGACTCGATGACCTCTTTTTTTGACTGTTCTTCCTGAAATACCCCGACAACATTTATATAAAGGAGAGACTTGACCTTTTGGAATGCGAACCTTTTGGCTTCCAAATATTATTGAAATTAATTATTCATTGAATGTCATTAATCTCATTCATTGAGTGTCATTAATTTCTTCATTGAATGTCAATCATTCCATATAACTGAAATCCATAGAATTATGAACAAAGAATTATTCAGTGAATGTCATCCATTTCATTCACTATATCCAACAAAAATAAACTCTGATTTTTAGTAGGTTGGACTTCTTTAATATTTAGATAACTTCTATTTTAAAAGTAAGATTTAAAAATTTAAACAATAGTCGAATGCTTCTTTTAAAAATAATGTCCTCATAGTTTTTTTTCCTCACAAAAAGCGTAAATTTTTGTTATTTGTATCTAAATATCAATTATTCTCATTAGGAATATGTGGTGGTTGTAAGCTAAAACGATTTGTACAGGGACAAATAGAACTCAATCATTTCAAATTATTAACATATAAAAATAAAAATATTATTTTCATATATCTATTATGGTAAATTAAAAGAAATATTTTTCTCCATGATGAATGGAGAGCATCAAATCAATATTTTAAAAATCCATTGAATGTTTGATATAATAAATATAATTTCAATTTACTAAAATTTAAAATATATAATTAAAAATGAAAATTTAATTTCATTATTTATATAAATACTTTAAATTTTATTAAATATTTATTTTAACAAAAAATTTATGGTAAATTAAAAGAAATCTTTTTTTCCATGATGAAAAAGGAGGGCATAATGTCACAGACCTATTCGTTCATGCAAAGACAGTCTCACATAGAAATTTTCATAAGACCAAGTCTGTCACGTCATAACTCCATGTCCCTATGTTATGTTAATTGGTTCCATGCTGTCTCTAGCTCAGTAGGAGAGCGGTTCCGGCCTTTGACCAGTTTGTGTAGGATAAGTTAACACCCTTTTTCATAATCAAGTTTCAAACTAACGATAAGCTTCACAAACTTAATCATGTCGGCATGCCTAAACTCCGTTCAAATCGCACACTTCTCTTAACACTCACACCATTCCGTTCAAACTCGTCAATATACTTGATCTTCATTAAGCTCTTCAGCTATAGTCATAAACACAAACACAATAAGTACATGACAATAAGGAAGAAAAGGGGCTGATTTGGAGGGAAATGGGGTGTGGTTACAGAGAAGCATTAGGCCCAAGTTATGTGGAGAGTATATCATAGATTAGATATGAATATGATGATTGTGTTGGTGAGCAAATAGACAAGGCTGTTTAGTTGGGACTTGGGGAGAGCAGTTTCCCTGCAATGCAATAATAGAGAGAGAGAGAGAGTAAGAGAGAGAGAGAGAGAGAGAAGGCACAGGCATCTTCTCCCCCTAGGCATTTGCTTTTTACCTTGAAACACCCGAGTGCCTAAAAGCCTGAAACTGAATGAATGATCGATGATGGTTAAGGAAGGAGAAGGAATAATTAAGGAGTCACTTTTTTTCCGAAAGTGACATATTTTCTTTCTTTCTTTCTTTATTCATTTATTTATAGTTTTTAGTTTTTAGTTTTAACCATCGTATTAATTAATATATATTCTGATATATATAATGCTTCATTATAATATGACTACCCTCTTCTTGTCTCTGCTGTACTTTTTATATTCCTCTCTCACTCTTTTTTCTCTATGAATTCTCTATCTAGGCCCCAGCTCACAGCTCATCCATGTTCTGTGCTCCCTTTGATTTCCATTTCATTTTTTTTTGTTTTTGTTTTTAAAAACACCTCCCCATTCCCATCAAGATTCTGTTTCTGTTTCAGTTTTGACCCCCCCAACTCCATGTATATTCTTTTACTCAGTCCCAAGTCCCAAGACAGATTTTGAATTTCAGGGAAATTATTTTGGAAACTTTTGATTATGTCGTCTGTCATGACTCATGATATGCAATTCCCTATCCCTGTTTTTTCCCTCTGGAATTTGGCCTCAACTGGTGGCGTTTTGTTCATTATTTTAAAAATAGAAGTGATCAATAAAAGTAGTTCACTAAAAACTAAAGGGTTTGATTCCCGAAAATTTTTGGTAAGTTCTTTATATATGAGTAGAGTTCTTTATATATATATATATATATATATATATATATATATATACTCTATGATTGATAATGAATAATGAGTTAAAAATATCTTTTAAGATTGTGGTTTTCCTTCCTCCGATCCTTGATGATCAAGATTCGGCGACGTATAGGGTATCACTCATTGTACAAATGGGGTTGTTGTTAAAATTAACGAAATTTAAAATTAGCATCTCTCTGACTATCCCCATAAAACAAGCATATATAAAAGCTCTTGGAATCTTAGATTTATTTTCAAATTGCAGGCAGAAGTGGCTTCCCTCCTCCACTCTCTCTATCTCTCTCCCTCTTTCTCTCTTTTTAGTATATGTATATATTTATACTCGAGATGTGGGTCTATTATTTTTCATGTCTTCCTCTCAAAAAAAGCATAGAAGGCCAAATTCATCACAAATCTTGAGTAGGGGTGTCAATTCGTGTCGGTGTGTCGTGTTCAAATCGTGTTAATATACAATTATTATAATGTATTCGTTAACTTGAATACGATTCGAATAATAATTATGTCAAAATTAACAAATTCAAACACGGGGTAACACACACATAACCCGTTTGATAATTTGGTCATTTAAATTAATATAATTTATAATTAATACATCAATATTTAACACAAATAACATATTAAATGGATTAATCTAGATTAAATATTAATTTACTAAATAATTAAACATGTCAATTTCGTGTTATATTGATTGACATGAATATAACTAATTTATTAAACGAGTTATGCTGATAATACGAATTTGATTCAAATACGATTATACTCATCTCAACAAACACGCAAAAATTGTGTCGAGTTCATATCGGGTTGAATCAAATTTTGCGAGGTCTAATCTTGAGATAGATCTATAAGGGGAAGAGAGGTCTAATCTTGAATCAAACTCTGCTCAATTCCCATTCGAGCCATAGAATCTAGGTTTATTTCTTCATCAGTAGGTTTATTTCTCTTTTTCTTTGTCTCTTTGTTGTTGTCTCTTTCTTTTCCATATGCTTGGTTGTTGAAAAAAATTTATCTGGTCATGCATGATTTCTGTATATGGAGGTTGTTTTCTCTTTAATAAACTATTGATACTTTATTTTGTATGGAAATCTATGAAATCAATGCCCACAATCCATGATGCTCCTTAGACAAAAATTTTCCTAAAAAAATGTTATAAAGATTTCATTGTCTTACCTGAAAACTATCATTCCATAGAGGCTTCCAAATCATTAGGGAGCTTTTCAACCATTATTGTCTTTAGGATGTCAACTGCCATCACAAAATTTACAGATTCAAAATTCTTACCAAGAACCCAAATTCAATTGAGTATGGTTTAGTATACTGACATCGAACTCCACCAACATTCTAGATGGTTTGGGTAAAGTGAAAAAGTAAGGAAAGTGTCAACGAAAAATAATAATTGAGAATGTTGTTCAAGAGTGAATTGTTGATACTAAATTATTAATTGAAGTTATTCAAATTATTTATTTTTGTGTAGAATTTCCTAAATTAGTTGTTATGAGAAAATTGTTTTAAATAAACTTGTAATTCGTGATGAATATTGAAATGATGGATGTTTGTTTTATCAACGTGATAATGATTCGTTGTCCGACATTCCTATTATATAAGCCGCCTTGCCTAAACCGCCGATTAATCGAAACTTACAAGGAGGAAGCATTTTCAGAGACTAATATGGCACCAAGGAGGAAACATTTGTATAAGAGCCTTGCCCAGACAGCTGACGCTGAGGCAAGAACCAAGTCTCGGAATGACCTTAGGTTATTCAACACAAATGAAGAGTTTGATAGATATATTAAGTATTTCAATAAAAGGACACACAGGTGAAACAATGGAGTCCCGAATTTATGAGCAACTTTGGATTTGAGGCGGTATTTGAGAGGATGAGTTGGACTCCAATTGTTTCTTTGGTTGAACTAATGTATTCACAATTAGTGCGGTGCTTTTACTCCAGAGCTCATTTCACGCATTGATGAGTCCAAAACTCATCTATTTATGAGTCCATTTTTCTTGTAATTTTGAGAGTTTAAGGTCCTATTTAATGAAAATTATGAAATCTTCACCTAGATTTGTGTTTTGTAGGGTTTTAATGCAAAAGACCAAAAAACTAGCAAGAAAAGTAGCAAAAATGGTTGAGCTAGAAAATGCAGATTATTGCGACATTTCCGAATTATGTCAAGAAAAAAGTTCAAGACAACCAACAGAAGTTTGTCGCAATAAAAGAATCTCTGTCGCGACAAATATTAGGAAGATTGCCTAAAAGAACAATTGAAGAATGTTGCGACATTTCACAAATATGTTACGACTTGCAGGTGCCGCGTAAAGAGTCTCGTCACGATTAATTTAAAAACTTTGTCATGGCTACGCCCGCCACTAATGTATACATTTACCTGAGTACAATGACACTTCGACAGCTTCTTTCGCGATTAAAAGACAAGGCAGATGACAACAAAACATTGTCGTGACATCCAAAATTATATCGCGACACATAATACAAGGAAGCACTAGAAAGAATGTCGCGACGTAAAACTTTATTGTTGCGACAAAACAGAACGAAGAAGATTGGAAGTATGTCACGACAGTTATACCTTTAGGCTCGACAAAATCTAGCAAGAGTTCAAGAACAATTGTTGCGACAAAGTTTGCAATGTCGTGACCAACCATCCTGAGACTAACAATGAATGGCATGGAAATTATGTCGCTACATCATAAACTTATGTTGCGACAATTACAAGATGAAGTCAGTTGAACTTTGCAACATTTCCAAAGCATGTGACGACACAATTTGAGGAGAGGGCAAAGAACATTGTCACAATATTTCTTTCATTGTCGTGGCAATTATAGAGAAGAGACTTAAGGCATATATTGAAACTTTGTCCCAACAAGAGAAAAGTTTGTCGCAACAATCACTCAAGAAAAATGCTAGTCGATATTATTGCGACAAACTCACAACAAAGGGTCAAGACATAGAAGCTTAAGATATGTCGCGACATTCATAAACTTTGTCTCGACATAGACTCAAGAGGATTAAATTCATAAATGTTGCGACAAAGCCACAACAAAGCCTAAAGACACAAGTGAGTTGCAATGTCGCGACATAGATCAACTTTGTTGCGACATAGATCAACTTTGTCGCAACAAAGGCATTAGTTGGGACTACATCAAAATCCACAATTTCAACCTAAAATTCTGGCCCAACATTTATGAGCCCTATAAATAGAAAGAGATAGGGCAATATAAAGATATCTTTGGATCAAGAGCTTTTTAGTAGTTTTTCAACCAGCTTTTAGCTTTTTGGAAGAGTTGAAGTCTCTTTGTATATATATTTTCTTTATTTTATTTTTATTTTTTAGATTTATTTTTCCTTCTTTTAGGAGTAGAGGAAATCTGAGATAAAAAATTTTGTCGGATCACCACAAATCAATATTTCTTTCGAATCCAAAAATGAAACTGAAATTTTATGGAATTCATTTTTATTCAATGTACGCAGTTACAAAGTGAATCGTCTAATCAACTAGTCATTGTTGCTTTGTGATTCGCTTATAGCTTAGCTCTTTCTGAAAGGATTTGGTGTTCTTATTGTTATTTTGCAGTATTTTAAATGAATGTTTTGGGTATGAAAACTGGATTTATCTAATTGGTATTACTCTAGTAATGAGTTGTTCTATATACCAATGCTCTATACCAAAAAAAAAGTTGTATTTATGCGCTAATTTCCAGGATCCCTCTAAGTGACACATAGATGGACTACCTAAGAGCATAGAGAAGTTTCTTGGGGATAAAGTGCATTAATATTTTGGGAACTAATGTACTCTAAGTATCACTCTAATACATCCTAGGTGATGTTCTTACCTCTGACTTCAAGGTTCCTTTTTGGGTGACAGCAGAAGTGTGTTCCCGAGGAATAAGGACCACTCAATGAGATATTAGTTTACCCCTTAGAGGTTTCATCTCAATCCAGTAGAATGATCTTAATCACGTGTTAGCTGAGATTTTAATCAAGGAGAAAGAGAATTGTGTTGAATTGATGGTTGAGATACCAATTAAATTGAAGAAGGCTTGTTGTAAGACCCGAGAAAATTTCGATTTTCGAAAAAAGGGCAAAATTGTAATTTGGTCAAAACCCGAAATTTTTTCTAGATAACATGTCGAATTTCGAGACAGTTGGAATTTGCACGTTTTCGGAGGCGCCAGTATCGGGTCTTAGGAAAGCGACATGTGATGTGACAAAGTCACATAAGCATGCTCATGTGACACATGTTGCATGAGTAGAGAGATGATGGAAACCGACGGCCGAGGTAGTGCAAAATGTCAAAAAATCCAAGCTTAGGGACATGATTAGCATTATTTAAATTCTAAATGATAATAAGGACAAAATCATGAATAGTATCATCTCCTACATATGAAAAAGGCAAAAAACGTGAAGTGTGAAAGATAGAGATGCAGTAGGGTGAGATTTGATTTTTTCAGAGAGAGAGAGAGCCACTTCTCTCTAGATTTCCGGTCAATCGGACCGTCGGATTTCTTTGGAGCAAGAAGGAAAGTTGTTCTACGTGACGAGGCCTACGCGTGGGCTCCGGTTTTGAGGAGTTTCGACAAACTCCGAGAGGTAGGGGTTTCATCCTACTTGAAGTTACACTTTGTTTAAGTGTTTTGTGGATGTTTAGGTTGGTTTGAGGCCTTGAACGGCCGTTTGATCGGTCCCAAAACTTGGGATCGAATTATGGGAATTTTTAGAAACTGTTTTTGGATAGTGCGTGTGATTACCTGAAGCTGTTTGGGGATTTGCTTGGGTTATCTTTGGGCTGTAAATCATGTGTTGGTTTATGTAAATTGGAAATGGCCATGAAATTCGGGTTCACAAAATGAACCGATGATTGGATGATTGGTCGTGAACAATAACCCGAGGGTTTCACTGTTCACGTGAATAGTGTTCACGAAATAAATTGTGAGAAAATGTGTTTGGTTGAGTAATTCCGTCAGATTGCTTTCGTGTATATAAGTAGCCCACGTGAGCTAATTTTTGGTGTAATAGATTGTGAAATTGCATAACATGTTTGTGTGATTTAAATTATGTAAATATATGCATGATGATATATTTGCATATGTTATATGAATTGTGTTGAAATGACATAATGCATTTCATATGCACCGGGGTAACCTAGAAACTAGGTGTGTGTGCATGACATGGATTTTCTGGAAAAATGAAAATGGTTGCGAAATTAATTTCACATGATGATTTTCCGGAGAATGGGGTTGGGGAGGCAGTCAAGCGGATCGCCCGGATGAGGACAGTAGTGTTTGGTAAGTTCTCGACACATTAAGCCTCGGAGGGTAGTCCCATATTTTTACCAACACGTTCGGTAGTGTAATTTCAAAAACAACAAGTTTTGTTTTGAAAAGTGATATTTTTCTCATACATGGCTTAGGCAGGTGTGAGAGAGTCGGTGAGGACTCGGGACATGGGTTAGTCATGTAGACATTCAAGTAGGATCACGCATTTACTTGAGTGTGTGTTTACATTGGAGCATTGCATATGCACTTAAGTGGAGAGTAACCCATTTAGGGTGATTCATTTGCGAGCATTAACACCACGTCGAGGAGTACATTATTTCAGGTACAAGGAGAGCGCGAGGAGACGGCTCATCCTAGAGGCTGATCACGAGAAGAAAGTCGGTTGTGGTTTGAATTGTTTTAGTAGGATACATGTATTAGAATGTTGTAAACTTTTAATATGTGTTGTATAAGAGTAAAATTCTAACTCTTGAAACTATGGTATATAGTTGGTATGTTGATGAGTATTGTTGTATGGGCCCAAGTGGCCGTTTTTACTCATGTTATGTCTTATGATGTTGATTGGGACAGGTTAGGTACCTCGGGTGGGAGCTCCACTGTACAAGGACTGGGATTTTCATGAGTCGTGTCGGGTTGCAGACATTCCTTAGTATTGCGGGTTGTGAGTTGATGCCAGGACCCTCGGGTTTTGGGCGTCACCTTGTGTTACCTTATTTAATAGAGGCGAAGTAGTCTTCGATCTAGAGATGGCTATGAAATCTTGTTTTTTAGGAAAATAGCCAAATCTTGAAGAAGATCAAATTCTAAAAGTAACTATTTAGACCCATTGACCTGATTTAGGAATATGGTAAGCTAAATAGTGAAATGTGTAGTGTCAGGAGGCATTCCAAGGCTACACTACTGCGCTCTTGAATGACTAGGATTCATGTCATAGCAAATGTGTATACTTGGGAAATATGCAAATTAATAGTTAGAATACTAGTCCATTCCTAGTGCTATTTCTATTTGGTGAAATCTCTAGTTCTAATTGACTTATATTTATGTTAGCAAGAATTCTTTCATTCAATTTAGTTTTGATAATTCAAAATTCCAATTAGGAGATCAAATAGTGATTACCTTTCGTAGTAGGGGTACTTGATTCCTAGATTTTTAATCAATCTATAACACCCCGAATTATACCTTAGTAGTTATTTTAGTTTTGTAGTATAAGAAAAGTAAAATTTGTATTTTCTGGAATATAAATGCTAAGTAAGAGAAAATTGATAAAAACCTGAGATTTATCCAGGAGTTAAGGATAAATTAGTAATTTGCCAATTTAAGGACCCAAGTGGCATAAGATGAAACATTATATGTTAAATCGGGAATAAGATAAGTTAAACTTTGCAAATAGAATGGAATAGAAGGACCAAATGGCAAAAAAATAGGATAAGGCCAAATAGGGCCTTTAAAAAAAAAATCCCATTTTTAGCTTGAGAGTGAGGGCAATTCGATGGGAGAAGGAGAAAAAGAAGAAGAGAAGAAGAAGAAGGAAGAAAGGAAGAAGAGAAGGAGAAGTTCAGGTATGGAAACTATTTGTGTATGGAGTACTATTATGGAAATCTTGTTGGAACATCTCCTATGAGATGTTTGGAACCTATATGTTAGGAAATACTTGTCTAAGTTGGGTTAGGAAAACCCTAATTCTTCAATATATGTGTTTTTTGTTGGTTTAAGTTAGTTTTTATGGTTTTGTTTCGAAAAGGGTGTGTTTTTGTTGAAAGAGTTCTGATGAAAATGGCCAAAACTGGTAATTTCTATTTCTACTTGATACCCCTACGCCTAAGCATAGGACTCCACGCTAGGCATGGGGCTCGCTGGCGAGACACCTCCGCCTAAGGTGGGCGAGGTTAAGTTTTCACGAACTGCGGTCGCTGGCGTACTTTTATGGATTATGTTTATTCCTCTCTTAGTTAATTCTAAAAATTATCCATTGGATTAATGAGGACCTTAATAAGTGAATGAAAGGATTCGTACTAGTATAAAAGTTATATGAAAAATGTTCTGTACCTCGCCGCCTCGTTGATTCGGTCGTTGGGCAAACATTATTTTTTGCCCTCTTTTGCTAATAGGATTAAGAATGATAAAACGAGTTTTGAAATACATATAATTGTATGCCTGGTTAAGACTGGATAGTGAATGAATAGGCATCTCTGATCAGTGCTTTGGAACTCTTGCTAGTGCTACAACACTTATGTTACATGGGCAGACACGCCTCTGATTAGTGTGACACTCCTTCTGGATATATGACACTTGTTGCATTAGGCGACACGTGCGATCAGTCTTAGGCCAATCCTTCTAGTGCTCGACCTTCTATTACATGGCGACATGTCTTTATTTAGTACCGTCTGGGTACCTTCGGGTACTTATTGTCTTTGTGTCCTTCTCATTCGACAATATTAAAAGATACATCTTGACAAATACTTATATGTGTATGCTGAATAATAAGATACATGAAATTAAATGATAAGAATTTGAATGATGAATAAGAAGTAAGCATAAGAAATCAGTCTGTTCTATTCTATATTGTACCCTCGGGCCTCCACATATGATATACATTTCCGAACTCCTCACAGGGAGATGTAAAGTTCCGTTACAAGAATTATGTACATGAAAACTTCTGTTATAAGTGCGTATACGTAAGCTCGACATATGCTTTATGATATATGTATTCTGTAAATGTGGACCACTTCAAGTGATCATATCTGTTTCCCACTAAGCTATAAGCTTAGCACGGGTGTTTCATCCGTGTAGGTACCAAAGGGGACATCCGTGGCATTCCACATCAGCTAGGGCTAACACATCTGCCAAAATTACCTGATGTAGGTTTAGACTGATTTTGTAATGTAAATGTAAAAGTTTACGTAATAGTGAAAGTTATTTATGTACAAGTAAATGTGACAAGAGATATGTATGGAATGGCTAACCACCGCTACGGTGGTGGTATTAGAATTTTTATTTCCTTGTGGACTTATTTATTGAAATGGGCCCACCAATGTTCGAAAAGCAGGTGAAGGAGTCCCAGTCCCTTGTCGCACCCCCTATCTTCGCCTAGGCGGGAGTAGGGGCGCGACACAATCCCTATGGGAATGATATCTGGACTTAAAAATCCACTTTATTACTTGTATGATATGTGCACTTGTAGTGATTTAGACCAAAACAAGTTTTAATTACATAACATTATATACAATAGCATTATTGATCCTTAAAGTTTAGTTCAAATCTGACAACGGCATGAAAAAACTTGATTGGCGATTTGCATACTCGATAGATAGACCTTGTGTCATACGATAATCTTTGACAAGGCTACAGGCGAGTTGATCTCTAGCATTATTGCCAAAAATCAAAAACACTTTTCATACATTCAATAAATCAAGTTTTTGGCAATAATGCTAGAGATTGAACTCAGTCTTTGGTAGCCTTGTCGAGGTATTGGTATGACCTGAGTTTTGGTCTATATTGGTATTGCAAAAATCAGTCAATCAAGTTTTTTGGGTCATTGTTGGGGATTTGAACTAAACTTTAAGGATCAATATTCCAACCAAAAAGCGAATTTCTAGTTTGAACATTTTCCTTTTATCAGAATTTTAACAAAAAATTTTCAAAAAAAAAAAAAGTTTAATTTCGATGGCGAATCGACTCACGTCATTTTGTGAGCTAATCATGATATATTCAAGCTATCTATTGATATCACTTTGATCTCAATTCATCATCATTTCAGGCACATCTTATATGCACAAAAGAATTGCTACCACTGGACATTGAAATAGAAAGAACATTGAGAAATCTGACGGTGAAGTGGCGAAACAACAAATATGGTAGAAGCGAAGAGTACTTCGAAATTAGCTAGTTGCGATGCGAAAGACCTCAGAGACAGAGAACTATAGAGGATTGTTGGAGACCTATCATCAGGGATGAGTACTCTTTGTGACGGCCTCTATAGAAATGGCTTGACTTTGAGGGTGAAGTCACACACTCATGCCCATGGTCAGCGACACGGTTGCGGACTCCAGTGAAGATCCTAATGAGCACTTAGGGAGGTTCTTGAGAATGGAAAACGCTGTAAAATTGAATGGAGTCGGACCAGATGTTATTAAGCTGTAGCTATTCCCATTTTCACTAAGGGATACAATAGCAAGTTGGTTTGAATCCCTGCCATATGGATTAGTCAACACATGGGAGGAACTGATAGAGGCATATCTGAGCAGATTCTTCCCTCCTGCTCTCACTTCAGAGAGGAGGGGAGAAATCATTGCCTTCAAGCAGAAAGAATATTAGTCCTTATTCAATGCTTGGGAGAGATACAAGCAACTACTAAGAAGATGCCCAATGCATGACATAGAGCAAATGACATAAATGGATATATTTTATCATTCCATGAACTACACCTCCAAAGGTATCATTGATGTAGTCTATTATGGTGCATTCAAGAGGAAGAGTGTTGAAGAGACCAATTAGCTCATAGAAGATTTGGCGAGCAATTACAAAGCTCCATCTAACACTTTAGGGAGCAACAAAAGACTGAGAGGAGGTGTTATTGAGCTCAATAAGATGTAGCCATAGAAGCAAAGTTGGATGCATTGATGAATAAGATGAATAATCAGGAAAGAATAAATCAATTAACCTATGAAGTAGGGGTTGTGGAAGAAGATGAGAAGAAGAATGAAGAGGGACTTGCTCATGAAGGTCCCTATAATATGGAGGAGGCTTAGTACATTCAGGGAAATATGGGCTATAACTTTAAGCCCAACAACAACCCATTACACACCAGCCCTTAGAAACCATGAGAACTTGTCATATGGAGGAGGAGTGCAACAGGGTCAAAGACTAATGTAGAAACATCAACAGAATTATGCTCCACAAGGTTTCCAAGGACAGCAGCATTAGGGCAGTCATAAAGCAAACAATTCAGGATAGAGGAGGTCCCAGTCTTTTGAGGATCAGATGTTGAACTTCATGGGAGAAAATAAAAGACTGTTGAACATACATAAGCAGAAGTTTGCTGAGCTAGCAGCATACCAGCCAAACACAACTGTGTTTCAGGTCAACACTAATGCTTCTCTGAAGAATCTAGAGACTCAAGTAGGGCAGCTAGCTCTAGGTATGCAGAATCAATCTCGGGATTCTTTCCCTAGTGACACCAAGAAAAATCCTAAAGATTGAGAAAGAGTTGCAAGTAGGGCTGAGATTGAGAAAGTAGAGACTCAAGTAGGGCAGCTAGCTCTAGGTATGCATGGGTACATTACTTTGAGGGTGGAAAGAGTTAGTAAGAGAATAGCGGAAGAAGCAAAGAATGAGGTGAGATTGAAAGTAGAGCGGCGAAGAGAAGAAGTGAGATAGAACAAAATCAACGGAAGAAGAGAATCGGAGGTCTGTGAAGGCTTAAGAGGAAAAGCTAAAAAGAAGGAGGAAATGAGAGCCTATGTACCTTCTATTCCATTCCCTCAGAGACTGCAAAAGTCCAAGTTGGATGATCGGTTTGCTAAATTCTTCAACATGTTCAAGAAATTAGAGATAAATATTCCTTTTGTTGAGGCATTGGCTCAGATGCCTCATTATGCTAAGTTTATGAAGGACATCCTCGTCAAGAAAAGGAAGTTTGATGAAAATGGAGTGGTAAACCTGTTAGGAACATGCAGTGTAGTAATCCAGAAGAACCTGCCACTGAAAATGCAAGATTCTGGTAGCTTCACCCTTCCCTGCACCATAGGGAACTATGAGTTAGGGAGAGCTTTATGTAATTCTGGAGCAAGCATCAATCTAATGCCATTGTCTATGGTGAAAAGACTTAGTTTAGGGGAGTTATCTCCTACAACAATGACTTTACAAATGGCAAATAGATCCGTGACTCAACCAGAAGGAATCCTTGAAGATGTCCTGATCAAGGTGGGAAAATTTATCTTCCCAATGGACTTGTTGTGATAGACATTGAAGAAGACAAACAAGTTCCACTACTACTAGGCAAGCCATTCCTTGCCACTGGAGCAGCCTTGATTTATGGGTGGAAGATGAAAAAATACACTTCAACCTTAATCAGACCTTGACGCAGCCTGATTTTGAAAAAGTTGAATGTAGTTCCTATCAGTTCTGAACTGATTGAAGATTGTAAGAATCAAGATTCAATGAATGAAAATGTGATGAATTTCCAGTATATTGAGGATCTTGATACTGAACATCTGATTGCCAATGTTAAATTAAAAGAAATAGTATTAAGTCTAAATGAAGACAATGTAGAAAGTTCAAGCAACAGTGAAGAGATGGTACAGAAGGTGAAAAGTTATGATGGTTTAATTATGAAGGAATTACCCAAACAACTGAAATATGTCTTCTAAGGGCTGAAAGATCAAAACCAGTAATTATAGTAGCTGACTTGATAGAAAATAAAGAGCATAAACTTATTGAAATTCTCAAACAACATAAAAGAAACCATAGCATGGTCAGTGGAAGATTTGGAAGGGATTAGTCCATCAATTTGCATGCATAAATTCCTTCTTGAGGAAAATGCAAAAACATCAGTTGAACATCAAAGAAGACTGAATCCTGTTATGAAAGAAGTTTCCAAAAAAGAAGTACTTAAATGGTTGAATGCAAGATTTATTTATGCAATCTCAGACAACCATTGGGTGATCCCAGTTCATGTGGTTCCCAAGAATGGTGGATTCACAATCATCAAGAATGAGAAGAATGAGTTAATTCCAACAAGAACTATGACAATATGGAGGGTATGCATTGATTATAGGAAATTAAACATTGCCACCAAAAAAGATCACTATCCTTTGCCTTTTATTGATCAAATGCTAGACAGGTTGGTAGGACACCCTCATTTCTATTTTCTTGATGGATATTCTAGATATAATCAGATTTCCATAGCCCTTGAGGACTAGGAGAAAACTACCTTAACCTGTCCTTATGACACCTTCGCTTTTAGAAGGATGTCATTTGGACTGTGTAATGCTCCTGCCACCTTTCAAAGGTGTAAGATGTCCATTTTTTCATATTTGGTGGAAGAGGTTATGGAGATCTTCATGGATGACTTTTTAGTTTATGGATCCAGTTTTGAGAATTGCCTGAAAAATTTAGAAACTGTACTTCAAAGGTGCCAAAAAAAAAATAGCTTTGAACTGGGAAAAATGTCATTTTATGGTAACTAAAGGTATTGTCGTGAGACATAAAATTTATGCAGCTAGACTTGAGGTTGACCAAGCAAAGGTTTCTATTATTGAAACTCTGATGCCACCTACTACCGTAAAAGGGATTAGAAGTTTTTTTGGACATGTTGGATTTTATAGGAGTTTTTTAAAGGACTTCTCCAAAATATCAATGCCATTATGCAGACTGCTTGAAAAAGAAGCAAAATTTGAATTTGATGAAGAGTGCAAATGTGCATTTGAAGAAATCGAGCCGGAGTTGATCGAGAACCTATCATGGCTGACATAAATTGAAGCAATGATTTTGAAATCATGTGTGATGTTAGTGATTATGCAATAGGTGCAGTGTTGGGATAAAGCCGGCCACGACCCAGTATATATTATGATATGAAGACTTTCGGTAAACCGCAAGAAAATTACTCAACTACTAAAAAAGAAATGCTAGCAATGGTCTTTGCTTGTGAGAAGTTCAGACCATATATATTAGGGTGTCATGTCATAGTGCACACTAATCATGTAACACTCCAAATTATACCCTAATAGTTTTATAACATGTTTAGGGTATAAAATAGGTCCAAATTGCATTTAGGAAAAAAATACAAGTGTGAAAAAATGATAAACCAGAATTAATACAAGAGTCAATGGTAAAATAGAAAAATGTCACATTAGGACTCAGATTATAAGCTGAAAAATACATGTTAAAGTTGAATATGTGATAAATGAATTGCAAATAGAAATGAAATGAAGGACTTTAATGCAAAAATGAAAAAACTTAAGCAAAAATGAGATTTGCCAAACAAGGCCTTATACATGAAATGAGATAAGACCAAATTTGGTCTTAGAATTGGGCATTTCACACTTTGGAAGCTAGGGTTCACGTGAAGGAGAAGAGAAGCCAATTGAGGGTTTGCTATTTCTCCATTTAGTTCAAGGTTTTTCTTGATCAAGAGAAGAAAAGGAAGCTAGGTTCAAGTATTTCAAGGAAATCAAGGTTAGGAAACTATCCTAACTCCCCATTCGTTCACGTTTAAGGTTAGGAAGAACCCTAACTCTTCTCCTTCATGTGTTATACTTGTTAGAGTTGGGTTGATGTTTGTTTTGATTTTGATTTGGGTTGTATGGATTCTCCCTTTTGATTGTTAGGAAAGTCCTAACTCATTTTCGTTTTTGTTCTTAGGGAGAACCTAACTCTTCCATCTTTAGCTTATTTGTTTTTGAATTGGAGTTGTATTGCTTTGGGTTGTTTTTTTTTGCTTGTGGGGTCTTAAAGACCAAGAAGTGTAAAAAAGAGATGTATAGGTTTTGAAGGGAATTGTTGTCAAAGTTTTTTTTAACAAAACCAATGTTTTTGTTTTGGCCATAACTTGGCCTCCTGACCTCCAAATTGGATGATTCCAATTGGATATGGTGCATAAGACTCATGGATGAAATTTTCTAGAATAAATAGAGACCTAAAGCAGTCCATAAATAACATCCATGTTGGTGTTTCCGAGATGGGCCAAAACAGAGTCTAGAAACAGGAAAATTTCTAGGTTGTGTCATGTTTTTGTTTTGGCCATAACTTGGCCCTTAGTAATCAAAATTGAGTGATTCTAGTGGGGAAATAACCCTAAGAGGTAACCATACAAAAGTATAGAAGGTACCAAGAATCAAACCTAAACCTAAGTCCCCTGTTTTTGAAACTGAAATGAAAATACAGGTAAGCTACTGGGTTATCCTTTGTTTTGGTATAGTTTTGGTGTTTTGGCCATAAGTTAAGTTGTAATGATCCAAATGAGATGATTCCAATTTCTACTAAAAATAGACTCATATAGCTATCATTTTCTTGAAGGAAGTTTGGGTAAAATATGGTTTAATTATTCCCAGAAAATTTTTCAAGTGAAGGTGTATTGGGTAGAAATCAACCCTAACCAGAAACCCACGCATGTACAACTGATTTTTTTCTTTGTTTGTTCTCTGATTGTGACATATTTGTGATGGATTAGGGGCTGGTGATGATAAAACTTGAGCTAAGATCAGGATTCAAGGAATAGGAGTCAAGAATCGACAACCCTTTTGGTTTGTTCTTCACATTTCTCTTCTTGCTTCGGTTTTGTGTTTGTTATGTCATCAAAACTGAAAGGTTTTATATGAAATATGCATATGAGCTCTGTTTTGAACCATATATGAATTGGTTTGGGTTTAGTTAATTGAATTCAAGTGGATTACCATGAAATATGCATGTGTGTTCGGGTTTGAACCATAAATAAATTGGTTTGAGTGTTATTTAATTGAGTATCAACTTGTGTTATTGTGGAAATTATGTGTTTAATTGCCCTCTTAAATGTGTGGAAAGATCATTGATAGATGATCTATCAAGTGGCAAACATAATGGATGCAAGTATGTACAAACGAATTCATCGAATATGTGAATCGTATTGTGAAAATGTGAATATAGGGGAATAGAGAATAAAATCTTGTAACTACTATGATAAATTATTGATGCCCTTAAGAGAATGTTAGCCGTCATATTCGAGTTAGGGATAGATTGGTATAATGGGATAAATCGACGAGTACCACAGATGATATGATTGATAGTGACATGCCGTCCAAGTAGCCCGATGGGACAGTGTCGGTAGTGTAAAAATCTGAAATATAAAAATAACCGGTCTGTAGCCCGGCCAGGCCGGTCTTGAGTTATTAAAAGTGTTCAGCAGACCGGCGACCAAGCGAGATCGTCTTGGAGTAGTTCCGTTATTCTATGCACCGGAAATTTCAGCTAGATTCATTTTAAGGGCAAAATAGTTAACAAATGTGTAAATTGTGTGAATTGAGTTGTGACAAAAATACTAGTATAAGTAAACATGAAAAGTGTGAATCATTGTGTTTTTATATGCAAGATAAAATGAATGTATGTTAAACTTCTTTTATAAAATCATATATATATATATATATATATATATATATATATATATTTATTTATTTATTTATTTATTTATTTATTTATTTGTTATTTATTTATTTATTTATTTATATTTATATATTGCATGGATCACATGAACAAATTCCAAAATGCTGTTTGAAAATAAACATATTGGATGTAATTGAGATGATTAATTAATGCATATGGGCAATGTTATTTATATGTTTATATGTGCATATATATGTTGTATTGATTGTATGAAATGAGAATAGAAACGTAAAGAACCATTAAGCATTAAAATGCTTAGTGCATTGATTTCTCACGCATAGGTACCGTGTAAATAGTAGCAAGACTGAAGAGCGTCGAGCATAGAATCACCGTCATACAATTCGGAGTATACGTAAATGCTTTGTTTCATGCATACCACTACATTTCATGATATCATGTAATTATTTTGTATAGAAATCAAATATGTATAAATCTTCATGGAATGTATTTTACTATTGGGGTGAAAAATAGGTGAACTCTAATAATATTTTGTAAATGTATGTTACAAAGGCATGGAATGCCATTTTGTATTAATATGTTGTACTAAAGAATAAATATCGCGCATCTTGAAATGATATGATGTATATTTCTCATATAAATGAATGTATTAGTAATGATATCATATATTCATATATAAGTAAGTTTATATGAAATGTGTTTTGACAAATGGTTTTGAAATGGTCCGCGTCCCCGGATCTGGTTCACCCGTCGGGTTGGGCTCGAGGGTGCAACAGATTATGCAACAATCAAATACCTAATGACAAAGAAATATGCAAAAACAAGACTAATTAGACGGATCTTATTGCTACAGGAATTTGATTTGGAGATCAAATACAAGAAAAGTGGTGATAATGTGATAGCTGATCACTTATCAAGATTAGAAAAGTCTATTGAAGAAGAAAGAGGAACTAAAATAGAAGAAAATTTCCCTGATGAGCAGCTTTATCAAATATCAGTTCAAGTGCCTTGGTATGCTGATATTGTGAATTACCTAGCTTGTTGAGTTATGCCACCAATTAAGCTCCCAACATAAAAGAAAGTTAAGGACTAATACCAAAGTCTATATATGGGATGACCCACTGCAATTTAGAAGAGGAGCGGATCATATTATAAGGATATGTGTACTAAAGGCAGAACAAGGTGAAATTTTAGATAAATGTCATGCATCACCATATGAAGGACACTTTGCAGGAGACAGAACAACCCAAAAAATTCTCCAATCAAGTTTTTATTGGCCAACTCTATTCAAAGACTGTTTTAAATAGGTAAAACATTGTGACAAATGTCAAAGAATGAGAAGCATAAATAGAAGAAATGAGATGTCTCTGCAAGGGATCCTAGTGGTGCAGATTTTTATGCATGGGGGATAGATTTCATGGGACATTTCCCACCCTCATTTGGAAAACTATACATTCTTCTAGTTGTAAATTATGCATCCAAATTGGTGGAAGCTATAACTTGTCCCAGAAATGATGCCAACACAATGGTGTGGTTTTTTCAAAGAAACAACTTGAGTAGATATGGAGACCCAAGGACAATCATTCGTGATGAGGGAAGCCATTTTGCAAACAAATTATTTGTAAAACTCATGAGCGGATATGGAGTAAGATATGTTATGGGATTGGCTTATCATCCTCAGACAAATGGGCAAGCAGAAATATCCAATAGGGAGATAAAGAATATATTGGAGAAGATAGTAAGCACAAGCAGAAAAGACTGGTCAATAAAGATAGATGATGTATTATGGGCTTACAAGACTGTTTACAAGTCTCCTATTGGAAAGTCCCCATACAGGATAGTATTTGGAAAACCTTGTCAACTTCCTCTTGAGCTAGAATATAAAGCTATGTGGGCAATTAAGAAGCTGAACTATGATCTCCAAGCTGCTAAGGAGAAAAGGTTCCTCCAATTTAGTGAATTAGAAGAGTTGAAAAATGAAGGCTATGACAATGCAAGAATTTACAAAGATAAGACCAAGAAATGGCATGACCAGAGGATATTGAGAAGAGAATTCAAAATTGGAGAATCAATAATTTTTTACAACTAAAGGCTTAGATTATTTCCTGGCAAGTTCAAGTCAAGGTGGAGTGGTCCTTACAGAGTAATAGCGATCACACCTTATGAGGCAATTACATTGAAATCAGATTCAAGAAATGAGTTTAAGGTTAATGGCCAAATATTGAAGCATTATTTCCGAGGCAGCTGAATGAGAAAATCATAGATTTTAAGAGATTGAGAGAAGGCTAAAAGAGAACATATGATGAATGTTCAGGCTAAAGACATAAAATGAGCGCTTAATTCAGGAAGAAACCTAAACAATTTCTTTTTTTTTTTTATTTTCAATTTTTTTTTCAAATTGATTTTGTTTAAATCGGGATGTTTTAATTAGTTTAACTAATATAGTAGTTTTATTTTAGTTTTTTTTTATTTTATATTAGTAAAAAAAAAAGGCTTAATATAAGGACAAAGGAGTTGATTATGAAATTGAAGTTATTGACAAAGAGCAATTTGGGTGCCAAGAGTGAACATATACAATTTGAAGGTAAAGTTCATGCTCTGCAATTGTGAGAAGTTTCCAATTAGCTTCTTTATTCAATTCTTATATTTTCTATATAATTTTATAGCTTGCTTGGTGAAAGAATTTGAATTTAATTGTTCATAGTTGAGTTGAGATGCTTTATTAGTATTAAAATTGTTTTCACAAGCATGATTTGTGTGATTGAAATGCAACGGTTGCTGTCTTGCAATTTGAAATAGTTAAAATGGCTTAAATTTGTAGTAAAATAAGAATTGGGATTAAAGTGTGATGATGCTTTTTTTCAACCAGACTGGCCGAGCGATTGGGTCGTCTGCCTGAGATAGGACTAACGCTGGGCCGGCCCGCAGCCTGGGTGTTGCTCTCCTCTGCAAAACAAGAAAGAAGATGGGTCGGCGGGGCTTCGCCCATGGTCGCTCCGATGCCTAAGCCTCCTTGAGAGAAAAGATAGACTGCTTAGAAGGCGAATGTTGCGCACCTTCACCGACGGGTGGCCTAGTATTTATAGTATATGTTTTCCCAGTTGGATGATGATTAGGATTCTTTCCCATTTGACGGGATATTTCTTGCTTTTATCGATATCTGATTTGATTGACAGAGCACTTTATTTAGAATTATCCTTCTTTCTCATTGGTGGATCCTATTGATCCACGTGATGTTTATACACGGAATTATCTTATTTTCCTTTGTTGGTGAGATCTAGTTGATTTGCAGGATGATACGTTATTTGAGGGATTATTTTATTTCATCGATGGATTCAAGTAGAAAGTGGCTTAACCGACCTTGGGCCATGCTGATCGGGCCATCATTTCAATGGGCTTGAGTGCTTCAATGGGCGCGTTCGCTGGTTTCGCGAGTGGACCTGCGAGCCCCTTTTTCACACCCTATCAGTTGCCCCCCAACCCTTGTGTACGATGTGCGTAAGGCAATGTGAATCAAGCCATATCGGGATGTAATTTCCACGTGTCTACTGACCGGGTTAGTTAAGGCTTGATTGTCGCCAAGGCGCCTTGCGATAATGATACCTTGGTTTTCGCGCTAATCTCTCCCATCTTCTTTCGGGGCCTCCCGCTTCTTTCACTTTGTCTTGTGTGCCCTCGATCCTAAAACTTTCTTTGCTCTCGAAGGTTCATTGCATTTCACTTTCCCCAGTTTTCCGTCCGACCCTTTGCAGTCTTTTCCCGAATTTTTCTTGAGATAGCTTTTTTCGTTTTATTCCTGGGACCACTACGTCTTTATCTCTTTGGTCTCTTTTCGACCGATACGACGAGGCTCTAGGGTTAGGTTAGCCAAATTTTGTTTTCATTACTTGCTTTCATCATGGGTCCGGCTCAGCCTTCTTCTCTCGCTAAGATAGAGGTGACTCTTCTACTGCCGCTCTGGGCGGGATCGGGCGGCGCTCCGACCGTTCGCCTGGTTGAACCTCAAGACGCCTGTGGGCTCTCTCGACAAGGTAATGGGCAGACCCGACAAATATCGTCCCGAGGGGTCGTAATACCTAAAATCCCGCGAAGATGCTTGACTGCGGTGGCTCAAGAAGGTCCGCTCGTATGGCCACCTTGCCGACGCATCGACCTCCTTTACGCTCGAGTTTGGTCCCCGACGTTCACCTACTATGTGGTTTCCGTACCCAAGATGGTATGCTTCTTCGAAGTGGCCTTCGATAATGGTCTTCGCTCTCCGCATACCTTCATAAAGGGGTTTCAGATCACTTCAATGTCTGTCCTTCTCAACTCTTACCCAATGGTTGGGGTATTTTGGTTGGCCTATTGGTTTTATTTAGGGACAGGGGGCTCGATGTTCCCAGTATAGCTTTGTTCCTTTATCTTTTTAGCGCGAAGGAAACCGCAGAGGGCTTCCTCTATTTTTCCAAGCGTTCTGGCGCTCCTCTGGTGATTTCCGATCTTCCCTCTTCCCACAGGCTTTGGAAGGGACGTTACTTCTTTGTTAATGGCCGCAATTGGGAATATAACCCTCTTGACAAGGACGACACCCTAGGCGTTCATATCATTGACCACCCCGAGAATCTACGTAGTGTTCGCTTTGTTTTTGTATAACTGTGATGAAATGGTCGATACTTCTAATTTACACCGCCTACATGCCTCGTGCCGACCGATCTCGCCGAAGATAACGCTATAGCTACCAAGGCAATGAGTGTCCTCTCGCCCCTACGCCGGCCGATCAAGCCTGATACTCGCCCTACGAGCTTGAGGTCGCCCCGTCACTGCTTTTGAGGGCTTCGCCCCTTCTACCATGAAAGTTCCTCCGCCCTCCGCCGCCAAACCCACCAAATGAGAGCTCGACTCGGCTCGAGACGCCTCGCTCGAAGCCCCGGCGTGAAACTCAAACCCCGACTCCGTGAGAAAGATCGACCGCTTCGGTCAAGGTTCAAATTGGGGCGCTTCCTTCCTCCATCTACTCATGTCTCAAAGTCGAAAGGTGCGCTATTGCCTCTAGTCAGGCCTTAAACATTGAGTTCGCAGCCTCGCTTCCGGGTCCGTCGCGAAGGTAAAAGGTCCTCCGGTAAGTCCGTTGCTGCCTATTGGCGGTCATGCTCATCACTGCCTCGGCTTGGTCTGCAGGCTCGGGTGCTGCTCTCCTTCAAAACAAAAGAAGAAGAAGCGGTCGGCGGGGCTTCGCCGTGGCCGCCCGCTACGCCAGCGGCTTTTTTAGAGAAAAAGATAGACTCGCGAGGGTGAATGTGTTATGCACCTTTCACCGATGGGGTGGCCCCGGTATTTATAGTATATGTTTTCCCACTGATGATGATTAGATTCTTTCCCATTGGACGATATTTCGTTTTTATCTATGATTCACATTTGATCGATTAAAGAGCACTTTATTTAGAATTATCCTTCTTCCTCATTGGTGGGATCCGGCTTGATCCGCAGGATGAGCTGTAATATCGTGAATTATCTTATTTTCCTTGTGGGTGAGATCTAGTTGGATTTGCAGGATAATACGTTATTGAGGATTATTTTATTTCCCTTATCGATGGGATTTGCAGAGTGTGGGCTTTTAACCGGCCTTTGGGTCGTGCGGATTGGGCCTTCATTCTGGGCTGGCGTCAAAGGCCTGAGTGCTTCAATGGGCGCCCCTCTTCTTTGGGTTTGGCAAGTGGGCCTGCGAGCCCATTTTTCAAACCCTATCAAAGTGTATATTTTGTTACGACATAACTTTCTTTTGTCGCGATTAAATACCAATTTTTGCCCTCATCACTTAAGGCCAAGCCATAGACAATGTGTTTTATCAGAGTGAAATTTTTATGTCGTGACATATAAAATCTTTGTCATACAAACATTCACTTAGAAGGTTAAAAGTTTTGTCGAAGCACATTTTTAAGCCAAAAAATCTTATCACAAACATTATTTGCCTAATAGTTATTTCTGTGTCGTGACATAGAAATATTTGTCGCACAATTATGTTATGTGACTAGTAATTTGAATGTCGCAACACAAATGTCAAAGGTCGCGACATAACTTTTAGGTTTTAAGGCTATTGTTTTGTCGTGACATGGAATTTTGATGTTGCGACACATTAATTGTCACAACATATTCTCGAACCTATAAAAGAGGACATCAACCGGTTTGGAACTTTTATTCAAATTTGAAATATCTCTTTTCATCTCTTAAGTCGTTGAGCCCTAGAAACCTTCCTCAAACTTTTCTTAGATTCAAACCCACTCGACCAGCTTAAAATGTCTCGAGTACAAACTGACCGAATTTGAAATGAAAATGATGGAAGAGTATGTTAGAATTATCAGGAAGAAGCAACACCTGAGCTTCAAACTGTAGTTGTTCAAGAAGAAGGGGTTGAAGAAAGAACGGAAACTGAGCATCCATCTGAAGAAAACATAAAGATGAAAGAACAGGAGAAGAACAGAACAAGGAACACATGCAATGAAGATTTCCAGTTTGGTGAGAGAACACTTGTTGTCATGGAAAATCATTGCTATGAAAGGATTTCATCAAGAAAAGAGGCTTAAACAAGCTCATTTCACCATTTAGGGAGGAGATTGAGAAGAGAGGCTGAAATTTACTATGAGTAATAAACCACAGGGTCTCGAAGTGGTGAGAGAATTTTTTAAACTGCTAGAAGAAAGAGAAGAGTTGTTACGCTAAAGAAATGAGATCTCCTTTCAAGGAGAGATCAATAAGACTACAATTTGAAAGAGCAAAGATGGACCAAAGTTCAGTCATAATAGTCCCAGATTTTCAAAAGATTTGTTGAGTTGCTCATAAATGGAAAAAGGAATGGCATTCAACTCGAAAAACCCATTCAATCCATATCAGAAGAGAATTGATTAACGGTAGCAAAGTATGGTTTACTTCTCGGTTCAGTCTTCCTACCTTCAAAGCATCTCAAAGACAATGAGAGCGAAGAGGCATACTTTTGTATGCCATCTCTAAAGGATATGTTGATGAATGTGGGGAAAATCACTTACAGTCAATTTCAAATACTACAACAAAGAACTATGAGGTCTGACTCATCCAGCCACCATCACTAGGCTATGTATATTAGGAGGGGTGAAAGGAACCTGGGAAGAAGAAGAAAGGTGTTCCAGGATTTCCCCTTTAACCCTTAGTGGTGTAACAAGACCTCCACCCAACAAAGGAAAGGAGAAGGTGCAAGAAATTGAAGAAGAACACAGAGATGTAAGGGAGAATGAGCAAGCTATTGTTGTGAGCTCAAGCAAATAAAGAGAGTATGTATATAGAGCTCCAACGAATCTATCTCTAGAAGTCAAAGAATATCATCAGAATTAATTAGTGCTCGAAGAAGGCAAAGAATAAGTAATCGTTTGGAAATGCCAATATAATGGAGCAAGGTATAAGAGAAAAAGACAACCAAATGAAACTCCAACTACAGCTCAAAGATGAATATATGGATGCAAAACTAAGAAGAAGAGACCAGTACTTGGAAGAGGTAATTAGACAAAGAGACTTAGAATGGAAAGATGAGATAGAAGAAAGGGATGCAATGTGGAGAGAAAAGCTAAGAGTTAGAGATGCAACTTTCTGGGAAAAGTCAGGGAAGTTCAATCTAAGCAAAATGCTCGAAGCTAGAGACCGTAGCATGAAAACTGCTATGGAGTCAAGAGATATAGGATGGTTAAACAGTTTGCAACATTGCAAGGATAGCTTGAGGCTCACAACTTTGGAAATGACCAACAACAGGACAACCATGGAATCAATAGGGAAGAGGCAACATGAGATAGTGAAGAGTAATGCAGAAGATTTGGATTAGGCCATGCAAACAGTGTCAGGAAAGAAGAAAGTGCCACTACCAAACATCCAAATTTCTAATTATGTGCCCTATCCCATAGTGCCTAAAGGTGTGACAAACCCTCTTATACCATTTACCAACCCTGAGGAACTTGGAGAGATACCTTTTGTCCCTTTTAAACATTACCTCAAAATAAGACTTATGGTATAATCAGAATGTCAAGAAGAACCCCTGCGTGGAAAATTGAAAAGTATGCGACTCAAGCATAGTATGCTTCCAAAAATCCCCAAAAGAAACAAAGAAAAACGAGTCTTTCTTGTAGATGATTGTTATACATGAATACCTCTTGTAATTATCTCATGAATAAAATGCAAGTCTCCTTAGCAATTATGTGCAACTGTATCTTGTGTGAAAATTTGAGCAATATGAATAATGAGTATTGTCAGTTTGCTTGTTTGGTTGAATTGGTATGATTATGTTTAATTGTTTGTGTTATTATTGTTGATGAAAAGAAATGAAAGGTTTAATCAAAATGAGCTTTCAAATTGTAAAATAGCAAAGCAACATTGCTTAGAAACCAATCAAGAAACCAGTAGATGAAATTGGGGTAGGATGAGCTTAACTGAAAATTAGAAGTTGTGATGTTATTAATGAATAAGTTGAATTTCAAGAGTCGGGAAGATTTAAACAAATGATGGAACAAATAAGACTGGTAATTCTAGCTTGTAAACAGTTTAGTTCTATTGAACCCTGAAAACATGCACATGGTCAAAAGTACTTCTACAACTAATTGTGCTAAAATTAGGGACATCTTCTGAGATCCATCACAGTTTTAGTCTACCTAGGGTCCTAGAACGTTAGATTATTATTCAAGGCTAAACTTCTAGTGACACAACTACCAGAAATGCTAAAGCATCTCGAAGTTTGAACCTTTCAAACCTACCCATATAATAATATGCATATGCATACCCTAGTTCCTTATTTAAGCTTCAATTGCCAATTTCATCATCAAGGTCATATACACTGACCTGACTCCTTCCCAAAGCAATCTCAAACCTGAAGCTGATCAACAGAACGAGCATAGAAATAACTTAAGAGGACAAGTTTGGGAGAGTATTTTTTTTTTAGAAAGAAAAGAAGGATGAGAATTAAGGATGTGAAAAGTGGGTCAATTGAGTGAATATGTGACGCCCCAAAACCCGGGGGTCCGTTGACTACCCGTCAACCCGCCGAATACTCGCACGTCGTGACCGCACACTTCATTAAAAATCTGCAGTCTCCTTTCAGACGGAGCTCTACCCAAATACAAACCTCGTGATAAACATGTCCCGCACCAAGATAATCACAACATGAGTAAAAACGACCACTGGGGCTCCATAAATACACCATAAAACATACCAACTATGAATCCAACTATATCCAATAGTTCTAAGAGTTCAAATGTTTTACTCTTATACAACACATATATTAAAATTAGAGAATTCTAATACATGTATAAAATCATCAAAGCCACAACCCGGCTTTCTTTACAAACTCAGCCCCTAGGACGAGCCTCTTCTCCCCTCGCACGTCCCGTAATCTATAAAATAGTATCCCTAGACAGGTGAGCTAATGCCCGCAGTGGAATCACCCTAAGTGGGCTACTCTCCACCTAAGCGCAAAGCACGTCTAAATGTCACACACTGCCAAATGCATGATCCTACTTGAATGTCTAACTGATCATCTAGTACCCGAGTCTTCACCGACTCTCTCACACTTGCCTAAGCCACGTGACATGAGAAACCACTTCAAACAAAGTTATTTGTTTATTTGTGGTCTAATCCGATCTAAGTACTGGACTCCGTTCGATGTTATATTTAGTGACTACCCGATGGATCAATTGATCGTCTCCGACGATTGATATTTTTGTTCACTCCTCCTATGAGACAATTGGGCCGTCTCCGACGATTGATATTTTTAGTATGGACTACCCTCCGATCATTATTATTATTTTTAGACAACCCTCCGAGATATTTTACATTTTCTAGTCTACCCTCCGAAACAGTTCTCTTAAGAAACTACCTCATGATCTCACTTCTATCTCTAGGGTGCTCCTGCAGCATATGAAATGTATCAGGATGCTATTTCAATAACTCATATAACACATGCAAATATATCACTACATATATTCACATAATTTAAATCTCACACAATCATGTTATGTAATTACGCATTTCATCACATCAAAATTAGCTCACATGGGCTAATGATCAAACACGAGCAATTATACTTGAATTACTCGACCAAACATATTAATTCATTAAAATTATTTTGTGAACACTATTCCTGGGAATAGTGAAACCTCGCTTACTTCATTCCCGGTAATCACTTTTTCAATCGCTTGCTCACTTATTTAACCTCGTTTCACGGCCATTTCCATTTATACACACCAGCATTATTTATTCCATAAATTATCATATAAACACCCAAATCAGTCCCCAACAGCCACGGACTGACCAAAAATGTCTAAAAAAATTCCACAATTCGGTCCCATGTTTTGGGACCGATCAAACGGCCCCTCACGGCCTCAAACCAACCGAAACATTGAAAAACACTTAAATAAAGTGTAAAACCCAAGTAGAGAGAAACCCCTACCTCACGGAGTTTGAGGAAACTCCCTAACCGATCACTTCAAGCCCTCTCCTCGCGCAGCGCCTTTCCTTCTTGTCCCGAAGACCTGCGACTGGCCTGATTGTTTCAAAACTGTAGAGAAGTGGCTCTCTCTAAAAACTAAACAAAATCACGCCCAAAACCCGTCCAACCCACTGCATCACTTTGCCTTTAATTGGAGAAGAACACTATGCATGTTTTGTCTTTTTCCCACTTAAACAATTCCATTAATACCCGTTATGTCCCTCTTTTCCCAGTTTTGACATTCGGCACTATCTCGGCCGTCCATTTTTATCATTTCTCTACTCATGCCACTTATGACATGAGTACATGTTATATGTGACTTTCGTCGTATCGTAAAATCGCTTTATCGCACCGAACCGCGATGCCTAAAACGTGGTAAATTCCGACCGTTCTAATTCTACGAAATTTTACGTACAGCTAGATTTCGCGAGACAATTCAATGGTGAAACTACATAAGATCCGCAGAATAAATTTTGATTTTTAACCGAAATTACAATTTTATAAACCGAAATACGATTTTCGCCATTTTTCCGTAAATCAATTTCTCGCGCCTTACATTCTCCTCTCTAAAGAATTTCGTCTCCGAAATTCAAGACAATCACAACCACTACATGCATATGCAACGTGCACTCTACCATGGATGTAAAACAAATATTTAAATTTTAAACGATCAAACCACGTACCTTCATCCCTAAAAAGAAGCCGGATAGGTACCGCATCGTGTTCCCTCGCTCACGTGACCTCCATTCCATAGTGCCCATGGGTACCCTCACTAGCCTCACGGTCTTGCGTCGCAAAAACCTTATCACGACTATCCAAATGCACACTAGTCCCTCCTCAAAGATCCCATCAGTGTCAACCTCAATCGGTCCCCAATCCACCACATGAGTTGGATCCGAGAGGCCCGGAGCATGGAGACGTGAAATACCTTGTGAACACCCGACATGTCGGGCGGAAGCCAACCCGCACGCCATACAACGCCATCCTCGAGTATCTCGAAGGCCCTATGAATCCTACGATAGCCTTCCCACGCTTGTCGAACCCGACCACTCCTCTCTTGCATAACCTTCTCAAGAAGACACGATCCCCAACTCGAACTCTAAGGGTCGACGTCAGACATCCGCGACAGTTCTTCCTCGGGCCGGCCTGAGCCGCGGAGAAGACGCCGTCAGATCAAGCCTCACCTTCCTGAGGTGTCTCTAATCGATCCCACCAGTTGATGGAGCCTCTTCCACCTCTGGCTCAACATAATCCAGAATTCATGGCCTTCCATACAATGCCTCATATGGTGCCATTCAGATACTCGCCCCGACAACCGGTTGTTGTAGGCGAATCCCACTAAGGGCAATTGCTCCTCTACCCTTAAGACCTAGGACGTATGCTCGCAGCGTGTCCTCTAATACCTGTATATAATCCACACAACGTGTAGCCCTACACAACCCTTACTTAGCGTAGAATGTTTAATTCTTTGCTAAGTCACAATCCCTGACAATCCAATGGACCGTCAACCTAGTCCATGTCATGAATGACATCCATATATCGAGCCCTTGTCGGCTCAACAACACCCAATGCACTTGCCAAAGGGTTATCCAATTCTCGAGTCACTCCCGACTCCTATCACTTAACTCTAAGTCTACGGATAACCCGGGACAAAGCAGGTTTGCATTTCGATTAACATAACTCGCTCACACTTCGAGCTCTTACATTCACGCAAATTCGATATCTCCCCGGTCTCTTACACCCTAACTCTAGGATTCTCACCTTAGGGGATTAACGACCCCCTTATTGCTTTGCCCAACACACTTTAATTATTCTTCATTTACTAAATCGAACTATGAGTCTTCATTGGACGTAGTCCTAAAGACAAACTCAACCCACACTCACCAAGAGTGGTAAATGACCGTACCGTGCACCCACACTTGACTCGACGCTGAGCTACCGTGCGGCTCATGAACGCGGGAGCACGCCATACTCGTGACACCCAATCCCTGGTCCACCAAGAGTAGAATCTCTAGAGATCTCTCACTCATAATCCCGACCTATCGTGTCAACACTCACCCTACATCCTAGTAACATCTATACCGGGCTTCTAAAGGCCTTAACCTTATGCCAAATCCAAGGTCGTGTCGGGTATGCCAACCCGGCTTAAGGTCCCACTACGACAACCCGATGGTGGTCGCCAACTCCATCCATGTCGTCCTGACATCACCACTAATCTGGTCACCACCCTAAAGTCCACCACGCTTCGCTGCGAATCAGACCATCCTCGACTTCGACCCACACTCGGCCTCTCTCGTTTATTTGTTGTTGGGAGTGCTTGTATAGCACCCGAATCGAACCGGTTCCTCCGAATTGCACTGGGTGGCGTGGAGGAATGAACCGATACTCTCCTATTCTACTCGCTAACTAGGACTCGTGATTGGCCCAAAGTCCCTGATCCCCTGCCTCTCGGGGTAATCTCGCCCACATGCCAAATCTCGGGCCTTGGTCCCGAAACTCGTGTGAAGCGGGTCTTCGCCTCTTCCCGAACTAGAAGAAGGCCGACTTCTCCTCTTGCTACCAACACCCGTGATCCCGAGTGCTCTGCATCCCCGATCTCTCTCTATGGCTGTGTCAGTCCCAACCATGGAGTCCATGTCCCGCGGGGCAAAGTCCCACGACGTCCCGCCCGAATGGACAACTCACCATTCTCAAATCTCCATAATACCCAGCCAATCCTGGGCAGAAACTACGGGTGACCGACTACACTCTGTCTCTCCTAACTCATATCACGGCCTCAACCTTCTAGTCGACCACACTGGCGCCGGGCACCACGTGTCCTAAAATCCTCACCCCGCAAGTCAAAACTCGCACTTATCGAACTGGGCGTACAACTCCATGGCCTCTCAACAACCTCAGAACGATCCTCAAGTGACTTCATGCTCCAACTCCGACCGGGAGTAGATCAAAATGTCATCCACGGCATCGCACAATCCATTCAGATAGTGGTCGAATACCCTATGCATGAGATCCATGAATGCTACTAGCGCATTAGTCAATCCAAAGGGCATCGCCGTAAACTCAAAGTGCCCATAACGCGTCCTAAACACTGTCTTAGGGATATCTGTATCCCTAACTCTCACCATGGTAACCAATATGGCGTCTATCTGGAGTAGGACTCTGCGACTCTCCTATCTGATCAAATAAACTATCAATCTCGATAATGGGCACTACCACCAGAACCCCCGCTCAACTCCGTCAGAGTTTAATGGTAGTCATGGCCTGCCCCTTCTTCTTCGCAACAAACCGAGCGCCCCATGGTGAAGTGTTTGGTCCGATGAACCCCTTGCCCAATAGCCTCAGAATCGGACTCGAGTTCTCGTAACTCAACTGTGCCATCCATGCGGAGTCATAGAGAGGCATGTACCAAGGTGTAACTCGACACGGGGTTCACGACCTCTGCAGGAGGTAGTCCGTAGCCTATCCGGAAAAAACATCCACATACTCGCAAATTACCGAGGTAGTTCTAAGTCCGGCCCTCCAGTCCTCTAGGCAGGCGCTCAAGTAATAACCCGCTTAACCCACCCCCACACTGACTCAGATACCGCCTGTGGGAAATGTCATTTGTCCCCCCAAATACCATCAGTCACCCACAGAACCCTCCCACGCCACAATCGAATCCACCCTCGTAGTCGTTAGCCAATCCATCCCCAGGATGACATCGAACTCTGACATGTCCATGATCCTCAGGTCCACTGTGAGTAGAGTCTCCGAGATCTCCAACTCGCAACCGCGACATATCATACCTATTCTCACCCTAATCCCTAGGAGAGAACTCACATACTAAGGCTCCTCTAAAGTCTTTAGAGGTCCTTGCCCATTTCCACCCATATTCGGGGTCTAATTCTAAATGAACACAACCACGATCTTCTTTGGCAGGTCGAGTAATCTCCACAGCTCAACACCTTCTCGATTCAGATGAACCAATATCTGCCACCATCGGGTCTCCCTCCCCGTTGAATGTCTGGAGATGATGCGCCCTAAACTTCGAGGTTACAGATCCTTCCCACTACATTCATATACCACCAGGCAACGCCACACTTCATACCAACAAAGGCCCGCTGACAAATACCGGTGGTGCCCGACTGAAGTGATCATGGACGCCACACCTCGCCCCTACTAGCCATCTACAATTTTAAATGATATGCCTCCTAATTCTCTGAATTTGCAAAGATTCCTATCACAATATACTCAGATAATTATTCATACATAAATCAAGCAGATACATTTAGTCTTGCATTACAAGTAATGCAAGGCAATTAATTATACATTTAAAACATTGTTTTCAACAAAAATTTTATTTTCGAAAATTTCATTTTTTGAAAATTTTATTTTTCGAAAATTTTGTCTAATTTTATTTGATTTGATTTGATTTAATTAAATATTTAAAAAAAAATTTCGTTTTTTTTTTCCAGCTATTGGAAACACCCAAAAACATATCCATGTTTTTTTTTTCCATTATTCTCCAATACATCAAATAAACTTAGTAAAGTTTATTTATTTGATTTTTTTTTTCATTCTCCAGTACACCAAAATAAACTTATAAAAATTTATTTTCTTCACTTTTCTAGCTTATTAATCGTAAAATATTTGAAAACCATTTTCTACTTTTTTTCATTTTCCACTCACTGGAAGATATAATAAAAAGGAGAGACTGAGATATATATATATGGTATATATATATATATATATATATATATATGGCATATATATATATATATATTTTCATTTTCTGTACTCAACAAATTTTAAAAATTTGAGTTTTAATCAATTTTCGCTACACACCCTGTGAAACTTAGAAAAATTATCTTCACCTCATTTTTTTAACTTTGGACATTTTGTATAAAATCTTCCCAAACCTTCGATCCAACACTAAACCTAGTGTTCAACCTTAAAATTTATTAAAATCTCATTATCCTACAAACCAAATAAATTGATTACAATTTATTTCATTTCCGTTTTACACACTAATCAAAACTCCTAAGATTTCTTTTCCAACATAATAAGTGCTAATCACCTAAGCACCCAAACATCATAACATATCACAAACCATGTTATAAACATCATCCACATAAACATACAACCTATGTTGACACAATCACATCAAACACCATGCATGCAGCGTTGTTCTATTCTCGTGATTTCCTAGGTAATCTCATACCTAAACCGAACATCAAACCACCCAAGTGGTGATGGCTACCCAAACCCGAGCTCCCTAGGCATTCGTATACCTAAGCTTTGATACCAAGCTGTGACACCCCAAAACCTGGGGGTCCGTTGACTACCCGTCAACCCGCAAAATACTTCGTGAATGCTCTGGGTGACCCACATTTCTGACAAAATCTAGCGTAGCCCTTGTACGGAGCCTCTACCCAAATACAACCTCAGAGTTAAACATGTCCCAAGCGCGAATATAATCACAACATGAGCAAAACGACCACTTGGGCCTAAGTAAAGCCACACCCATAAAACATACCAACTATGAATCCAACTATATCCAATAGTTCTAAGAGTTCAAATGTTTTACTTATACAACACATATATTAAAAAATTAGAGAATTCTAATACATGTATAAATCATCAAAGCCACAACCCGCTTTCACAAACTCACTCAGATTTGCTCTCTCCCCTCGCACGCCCCGTACCTATAAAATAGTGTCTCGATTGTAGAGCTAATGCTCAAAGAGGAATCACCCTAAGTGGGCTATCACCATGCAATGCTCCAAATAAACACACCAAGCAATCATCCACTTAATGTCTAACCCATCATCTGCACCTAAGTCCACCGACTCTCCCACACACTGGCCAGTTTTCACTTATAGGAAAACTAATTTCAAACAAAGTTATTTTGTTTATATTTGTGGTCTACCGACCTGGCGAAATGGACTGCCTCCAATGTTATACGAAGGACTACCCCGATGTATATCAATTGGGCCGTTCCCACGATTGATATTTTATATGTGGATCACCTCCCATGTATATCAATCAAGCCGCTCCAATGACATATTTTTAGTATGGACTACCCTCCGATCATTATTATTATTTTTAGACAACCCTCCGAGATATTTTACATTTACTAGTCTACCCTCCAAACAGTTCTCTTAAGAAACTACCTCATGCACTCACTCTATCTCTGTGTGGTGCCCCAATGCAGGCGGAAATGCATTGTGATGCCATTTCAATAACTCATATAAATTACCACGTAAATATATCACCAAGCATATTCACAGCATTTAAATCACACAATCATGTTATGTAATTACGCATTTCATCACATCAAAATTAGCCTATATGGGCTAATGATCAAACAATGAGCAATTATACTAATTATTCGACCAAACATATTAATTCACAAAATTATTTTAAACACTATTCCTGAATAGTGAAACCTCGCTTACTATTCCCGAAAAATCACTCAATCGTCGGCTCACTTTATGAACTGTGGGTTTCACGGCTACTTCCTCGCCTTATACACACCAAAGCATAACTTAATTCCATAAATTGGTCATAGCAACACCCAAATCAGTCCCCTAAACAAGCCATGGACTGACCAAAAATGTCTAAAAAATTCCACACCTCTCTCCTCTCTGTCCCCAGCTTTTCTGGGGGATCGATCAAACGGTCCCTCACGGCCTCAAAACCAACTTAAACATTGAAAAACACTCCTTAAATAAAAGTGTAAAAACCCAAGTAGGAGAAACCCCTACCTCATGGAGCCTCGAGGAAACTCCCTAACCGTACCTACTGAAGCCCTTCCAGAGGTGAGCAACTTTCCTTCGGTCTCGAAGACCCACGGCCATTTGCTTAAAACCAGAGAGAAGGGCTTCTCTAAAACTAAAATGAAAAATCTACCGCCAGCCTAAAACTCCGTCCAACCCACTCAGACTACTAATTTTAGTCTCTAGAGAAGAATATTATGCATGTTTTGTCTTTTTCCACTTAAAACAATCATTAATACCCGTTATGTCCCTCTTTTCCCAAGCTGACATCGCAAATCATTCCTATCATCCATTTTATCATTTCGTCATTCTAATAAGACATATGAGCATGCAAGATATGTGACTTTCGTCAAGGCCGAAGACTGCTTACTTCAAGACCCGAATCCGCGATGCCTCGAAAAACATGTAAATTCCGACTGTCTCGGAATTTGACGAAATTCGACGTGCTAGCTAGATTTCACGATACGATTCCAAAGGTGAAATCCGTTTCATCATCCGAGATCCAGAGAAATTTCGATTTTTAACCAATTACAATTCTTGTAACCTAATTACAGATTTTGCACTTTTCCAATGGAATTTCTTGGGTCTTACAGAATATGTACTAAAGAAGGTGCACAATTGAAGATTGAGAAGCTGAAAAAAAAAAAAATTAAAAGAATGAGTTTTGTCTTGGTAACCTTCCCTGAGCAATTAAGTTCTGAAAGTGTTTCACACCTAGTAATCTAATGCTTGATCCATGGGAGTCATAACTCAAAGCTCTCTAAGGGTGGTAGAAAGCTTAAAGAGGCAAAACATTTCACCATTTCATAAACCTTGATAGGAAATGAAAAGTCAAAAGCTTCTAATATGATGAATTGAATGTAAATTTTGAAAGTGGAGCAAGGAAAAGCCACAATGGAGAGTATGCAAAAAGATGCACCCAATTAAGTTTGGGGGTGCTTTTGAAAAAGTGTGTTGAATAGAAAGGAAATGATGAGCAGTATGAAAGCAAAATGTTGAGAAAGTACATGTAGTTTGGGTAAACTTGAGCTTAAAATGACCAGTTAACTACCCAATGCCCGAGCTTGAAGGTTGTGTTTGCCTACATTAGTGGAGATTAATATCACCAACAAGCCTATGGGACCTTAGAAAAATCAGGGAGTAGTTTATTATCTGAATAGTATCTCAGAAGATTAACTAATTTTCCAGATTTAAAAATGAGGAAGACCATCACACACTCATTAATCAGGGTAAATAATTGAAATGCTTACATTATATGAAATATTTGTTTGTTTGGTGAACTTAATTGAAATCTTCCTTGCTTAAGTGTGTGATGGCCTTAAAAAGTTGAATTGCTTGAGGACAAGAAAAAAAATTCATTTCTTTGCTTGGGGACAAGCAAAACTTTAAGTTTGGGGGAGTTTGATGAGTCCAAAACTCATCTATTTATAAGTCCATTTTTCTTGCATTTTTAAGAGTTTAAGGTCCTATTTATTAAAGAATTATGAAATCTTCACCTAGATTTGTGTTTTGTAGGGTTTTAATGCAAAAGAACCAAAAAGCAGCAAAAATGGTTGAGGCAGAAAATGCAGATTGTTGCGACAAAAGTTCAAGAAAACCACATAAGTCAACAGAACAAAAGAATCTATCGTGACAAAGATCTAAAGATTGCCTAAAGATGGCCAAAGAAGGCTCTGATATTTCACAATATGTCAGAATAGATTTTGTAAAGAAGGGGAAGAGAGTCTATCGACACCTTCAAAAACTTTGTCGCAACATAACTAAGACGGAAGACAGTTGAAAGTATGTCACGACACTAATAGATCTTTCGCGACAAAAGACAAGGTAAATGGCAATAAAACATTGTCGCGACATCCAAAATTATATTTCTACAAAGAATAGAAGGAAGCATTGGAAAGAATATCGCGACATAAAACTTTATTGTCAAGGACAAAATCAAAGAAGAAGACCGAAGTATGTCGCGATGCTGAAAATTCCTTTTAGTCACGACAAAGATAAAGAAGAGTTCAAGAACAATCACGCGATTAAAGTTTGCAATGTCGCGACCAACCATCAAGAGACTAACAATGTAGGGCATGGAAATTATGTCGCTACATCAGAAACTTCTATTGTGACAATTACAAGATGAAGTCAGTTGAACTTTTTCATGACATTTCCAAAGTATGTCGCGACACAATTTGAGGAGAGGGCAAAGAACACTGTCGCGATATTCCTTTCATTGTCGTGACAATTATAGAGAAGAGACTGAGGTATTATACTTAAAAACTTCTTGTTTTTACAATCACCTCAAGAAGAATACAGGCATTATTGCGACAAACTCATAACAAAGGGTCAAGACATTGAAGCTTTGAATATGTCACGACATTCATAAACTTTGTCGCGACATAGACTCAAGAGGATTAAAGTCAGAAATGTTGCGACAAAGCCACAATAAAGCCTAAAGACACAAGTGAGCTGGAATGTCGCGACATAGATCAACTTTGTCGCAACAAAGACATCAGTTGGGCCTGCATCGAAATCCACAATTTCAGCCTAGGATTCCGACCTAGCATTTATGAGCTCTATAAATAGAAAGAGATAGGGCAATAGAAAGATATCTTCGGATCAAGAGTTTTTCAAATAGCTTTTCAAACTAGTTTTTAGCTGAAGAGTTGAAGTCTCTTTTATATATATTTTCTATTTATTTTTTATTTTTTAGATATATTTTTCCTTCTTTTAGGAGTAGAGGTAAATCTAAACTGAAATTTCGAGCTGGATCATGTACAAATAAAGCTTCATTTCTGTCTGAACTAGAATGAAATCTGGAAATTTTCTGGAATTCATTTTTATTCAATTTTAATTACAGTTACAGTGAATTTGTCTGATCAACTAGTCATTGTTGCTTGTGATTCAAATATGGAAGGCTTAGCTCTTTCAAAAGGATTCGTGTTCTTATTGTTATTTTGTAGTATTTTAAATGAATGTTTTGGGTATGAAAACTGGGTTTATCTAATTGGTATTGTTCTAGTAATGAGTTGTTCTATATATCAATGCTCTATACCTAGAAAGAGTTGTATCTATGCTCTGATTTCCGTGATCTCTAAGGACATGTGATGACTATCTGGAGCATAAAGCGCTTGCCTGGGGTAAAGTGCATTAATATCTTAGGAACTAATGTACTCTAAGTATCACTCTGATACATCCGAAGTGATGTTATTACCTCTAACTTCAAGGTTCCTTTATAGGTGACAACATAAGTGTGTTCCAGAAGAATAAGGACCACTCAATGAGATATCGCTTGATCCTGTATGTTTCATCTCAATCCAAAGAGAATGGTCTTAATCTTATAGTATAGCTAAGATCTAATTAAGGAGAAAGAGAATTGTATTGAATTGATGAAGTTGAGACACCACTTAAATTGAAGAAAGCTTGTGTTACCTATGGGGGGGCAAGCATTCTTCGCCTTAAGAGATACATGGCACTGTTTAGGAAAATAGCTGTCAAATCTTGAAGAATATCAAATCCTAAAAGTAATTATTTAAACCCATCGACCTAGTTTAGGAAAATATAAGCTAAATAGGGGAAATGTTTAGTGGCAAGAGGCATTCCATGTCGCACTACTCGCTTCTTAGACAAATCAAGGATTCACATCCTAACAATATTATACTTGGGAATATGAAAATTGATAGTTAATACTGTCCACCAAGGTTTCTACTCGTGAAAATTCTAAATTTAATTGACTTAGATTTATGTTAAAGTAAGAATATTTCGTTCAATCAGTCTTTACAACACAATTCAAAATTTCAATTAGGAGTTCAAATAGTGATTACCTTTAGTAGTAGAGGTACTTGATTCCTAGATTTTCTAATCAATTCCTGTGAGAATGATATTTGGACTTAAAAATCCACTTTATTACTTATATGACCTGTGCACTTGTAGTGATTTGGACCAAAACAAATTTTAATTACAAAACATTATATACAATAGCATAAAACAACTTTTCATACATTTGGTCAATCAAGTTTTTAGCAGTAATGCTCGAGATTGAACTCAGTCTTTGGTAGCCTTGTCAAGATTATTGGTATGACATAGTTTTTGGTCTATGTATTGAGTATGCAAAATCAGTCAATCACGATTCGAGCTTTCACCGATTGTACATTGAGAGGAAAAGACATACAGCTTACTCCGTGTAAAATATGTGGAAATAATTAGAATCTTGCGAAGGTCTCATAGTGGATTTGACATGGCGAAGACTCGTCAACATTCCTGGTTTCAATTCTCCGAGGCCATTGAGCACTTATGTGAAGTACCAACTGGTCGTGGGCTTCGAATGCCCAATGCTCATAGTCTTTCTATTAAATGTTGCGTACTCCATCACATCATCACATTCTCCATCATACCATGAGAAGGACGCAGAGAAGAGTTGTCTTATCTTGAAGCATTTTTGGTTGATTCTTTATTGATGGGTCGTAAAGTCAACCTTGGCTATATTATGCTTAATTATATAATTGCATGTTGCGAGATTGACACTTATACCGAGTCAACTATGGGTAGAATGAAGTTTATGAAATCATAGGGTGGTGAATGGAGACGTATGGGTGATGAAGTGGAGGCTTACTCAAATAAGGATGAAGAAATAAATTGCATGGAAGGGAGTATTGTCAAATTCTCCGTAACTTGACATTCTTCATTACAAACGGACACTCCCAAATTGTTCCTAACAGCTTTATAACATGTTTCAGTGATAATAAACGTAAATGATATTTATTCTAATAAAATAAAGATAAAAACAAAAGTAGGAATATGCATAAGTTAAATTACAAATAATAAAGAAGATTTGAGGCTATTGTAAAAATATTATAAATTGATTTGCAAATATTATAAGAGTTGGAGACCAAAGTAAAATAAAAGTGCGGATAAGATTGTATGATAAGACCAAAAGAAATATCTTATTTTGGTCTTGGAGAAAAGGAGAGCAAATACGAAGAAAAGAAGAAGAAGAAGAAGATTACAGGTATGGAATTTGAGTATGGGTACGGATACATGTCTTGGGTTGTATGGAATTTGAGTATGGGTACGGATACATGTCTTGGGTTGTATGGAATTTGAGTATGGGTACGGATACATGTCTTGGGTTGTATGGAATTGTGAATATTTGTATGAATATACATGTCTTGGGTTTGGAAACTCCCAATCTCATTTCTCGTTAGGATTAAGTTGAGAAGAGCTCTAAGGATCCTAGATATGTGCTTTAGGAAGGGTCTAGTTGCAGGTTGAACCAAGAAAATTCCCTATTTTTGATCATATACTGCGAGTCGACCTTAGAACGAGTTTTTAGGTCAGAAGCAAGGAATATGGAAGTAAGTCCTTCTTGATAAATCGTAGCCACATCAATTAACTTGATGTTAGGCTTTTGAATTTCGATTTGGACCTCTGTAGACTAAGTTATAGTCCTTTATCCAGGTCAGCCCAGCTAAATCTGAAATGCCAATTCTAGTCAACTAGCCGGACCTAGAACGAGTTTTTTAACCAGAAATAAAGAGAATTTGGAAGTAAGTCCTTCTTGAATTGTAGCCACATCAGTGAACTGATGTTAGGCTTAATCTCTTAATTGAACCGTAGACCAAGTTATGGTCTTTTACTCGAACAAGCCAAATGGGTGCGAGCTCACCCATGAGGTCAGCCCTATAGAGGTCGTCGCACTGTAGGAGGTCGTCGTCCTCAAGAGGTCAGTCCCGTAGAGGTCGCCGTCCTGTGAGGTCAGCCAGGTCCTGCAGGGGCCGCCAGATCCTCAGAGGGGTCGCCAGATCCTCGTAGGGGCCGCCGATCTCGTAGAGGTCGTCGATCTCTCGAAGAGCTCGGGCCATTAAGATCACCGCTGCGATGACCTCCAATCCATAAGGTCATATCTCCTTCGCCTTCGAACTCCGACGGTGTTCTCGACTCTATGGAAATCCCATTGAGTCAAGAATCCATCCATATGCCTTTGAAGAAGATATTAGATGTCAGGACTGAGGTGTTAGACCGAGCTCGTCACTCTGCAGCTTCGTCGCCTCCAGGTCAGCTCGTCAAGACTGACTGCGCATGACCTCCAACTTCTATGTCAGACCTCCTTCGTCCGAACTCCGATTATGTTCTACCTATGGAAAGCCCATTGAGTCAAGAATCCATCCATATGCCTGGAAGAAGATATTAGATGTCAGACCAAGGTGTTAGACTGGTCATCACTTCAGTGCAGCTTCGTCATCCAGGTCAACTCGTCAAGACCGACCGCGCATGACCTCCAACTGGAAGGTCATCTCCTTCGTCCGAACTCCGATTTGGGTGTTCTTGGACTCTATGGAAAGTCCATTGAGTCAAGAATCCATCCATATGACTGAAGAAGATATTAGATGTCAGACCAAGGTGTTAGACTGAGCTCATCACTTCAGTGCAGCTCGTCAGTCCAGGTCAGCTCGTCAAGACTGACTGCGCATGACCTCCAACTTCGGAAGGTCATATCTCCTTCGTTTGAACTCCGATTTGGGTGTTCTTGGACTCTATGGAAATCCCATTGAGTCAATAATCCATCCATATGCCTGAGGAAGATATTAGATGTCAGACTGAGGTGTTAGACTGAGCTCGTCACTTCAGTGCAGCTCGTCAGTCCAGGTCAGCTCGTCAAGACTGACTGCGCATGACCTCCAACTTCGGAAGGTCATATCTCCTTCGTTCGAACTCTGATTTGGGTGTTCTTGGACTCTATGGAAAGCCCATTGAGTCAAGAATCCATCCATATGGATGTCAGACCGAGGTGTTAGACTGAGCTCATCACTTCAGTGCAGCTGTCGGGCTCAGGTCAGCCTGTCAAGACTGACTGGCGCGATAGACCTCCAACCGAAGGTCATATCTCCTTCGTCTTGAACTCCGATTTGGGTGTTCTTGGACTCTATGGAAAGCCCATTGAGTCAAGAATTCATCAATAGACAGCTTGATAAGATTGGAACTCATATTAGTTCCAGAAAACACGGAAAACAGTAGGCAGTACAGGTAACCATAGTTATTTGTATTATGAACGCCTATTATGAATTCATAACAGCTTATAAGTATACAAGAAGCATAGTTATTTATGCATATAATGAAGTATGAAAATGTAAAGATATGAATAATCGATTGTATATATATATCTCATAAGGATTACCAATGACAATAATTATTCGGGAATATGAGATATATACTGAACATAAAATACATATTGATTGTCTGCTTAGAACCTGGTAGAGGGATAGATGGGCATGCCTATTAGGGAAAAAATAAGTCTGCAGCATACAAGTTCTGATATTCCGGCCCCGTTTGTCGATGATGGGTCCCGCTTTGGGATCACTTGGCCCGGAAGGGTCACCACGCTCCGCCCTCATGGATAGTCAGCTCGAACAAAGACGATACCTTCGGGTATATTATATTACGCCCGGCCCTCATGGACCACTGTTTACACAAGAATATAGCGCCGGGCCTCACGGATTATAGTTTCGTATCCACTTTCTAAGGTTTATGGCATGAAACATAAAAAGAAATTGACTCGTATATGCAAAGGAAATGCAGAGAATACATGATATGATATGAGAAGTAGCACGTTTAGTGATGACAAAGATACGCTACAAGAATAAGAAGTAAAGTACAAGTTGACATGAAAAGTATACGGAAGATGATGTTAAATGAAACCGACATGAAAGTATATATATATGATAAATGACAAGAACTTGTACATGCTATATGTGTTATATGCATTTGTATAGAAGGTGATGACCCTTAATAGAGTCATTCATGTGGTATTAATTCTACCTAAGCTGCAGTTTAGCACGTGTTCAATCCGTAGGTACGTAAGAGGAAACCAGAGGACGTGACAATCCATCAAAGAAGCCAAAGTGCCACACATCAATAGTGCCCACCGGAAGACCTTTTAGGTCTATTTTGTATATGAAATTTTAGAAACTAATGTAAATATTGTAAATAAGTTAACATTTCCATATTTGGAGCTTGTATATATATTTTAATCCGCTGCTACAGAATGTAATACAAGTTAATTGTTTAACATTATATGATTATGCAAGTGTAAAGGTTATAAGTATGATAAAAAGAGTGACCCTCACTTGTCATCCTATGCCGAGTTGGGGCGTCACAGTTTAGTGGTATCAGAGCATCCCGGATGGTTCGACCGCTAATCGGCCTACCGTAAAGGGGTCACACCAATGCACCAGAATCAGAGCCTGGTGATATTCCTCATGCCAAAGTGTCACCAATTGTGGATGAATCACCTTGTATGTGTTGTAAGTATGATCAATTGCTAGCTTCTCACACAGGAGCTTGTTGTTATGGGAGGACTCACGCTTTCAATGAGGTTGTATTGGATTCATATAGGAGACATGGTTGACTCCCAAGATGACAATATAAATAAGAGTCAATCACTTGAGCAAAGGGCTAAGGATCTTTGAATCGTTTTCCTCCACCACCTCCACCATCTTGATACCGTTATACATACTATGTCTTCAGTTTACTTTTTGGACTTATGATGGAACAATGAATGATACGTCACTTTTGTTCTAGTTATTGGACTTTGTTACAGTTGTATGAATGGATGTAATACATTTTACTTTATGGCGATGTCTATTTTTCTTACAGTTTCATTTCCAGGTTAACATAACTTATACCAATGAGGGTGGAAAAGTTTGAAAAAAATTGTTATGTTTCCATGATCGTGTCATACTTTGATGAATTTGTTATGGGTCTACTGAAAATTTTATGTACCTACAATCATTAACAATCAATGCATCCCAAAAATAGATTTTGTAGTCTATCAAAATTAGTTCAGGAGTATGGTTCTAAGTAGTATAAATCACATCGAAACTAACTCTATTATAAGAAAAAAGTATCAATGGAAGTTATTGCATGTTGTGACCTCAACCGGTTGAGGTTCCACATCTTAACCGATTGAATGAGCTCTTTGTGATATTCACTTACATTGCACCTTAGTCGACCGATCGAGATTGGTAATTAGTTAAGGTAGCTCTCAATCAGTTTCAATTAGAGTGCTCTATAGTCAACCGGTCGAGTGTACCAATCTCGACCAATAAATTATACCAATCTCAACCGGTCGACTAAGGTTTACTTTTCGTGAAATCGACCTGTAGGTCATCGTCAGATTTAAGGTTCCACCCTCAACCAGCTTGAATGACATCTCGCTATTTTCACTATCAGCATTTCTTCGCCGAACGGCCGAGATTAATATACCGACGGCCGACCGAGGTTTACTTTTTCATAAACCGACTCAGCAGTCATTCAACCGCTATGTTGATCTCGATCGATAGAATGACCTCGTTAGTTTCACCCAATGCACGCCGACCGACCAATCAAGTGTACCACGACCAACTGGCCGAGGTAATCGTTAAGAAAATGACCGGTGATGTCATTCAATCGGTTGAGGTGTGGAACCTTGACTGATTGAGCTCACAGGTTGTTATATTCTAGGGCAATGAGATGTATTAACAAAGTTACAACTCACGTGTGTATTGACAAGTTAAAATGAGATCTACTAATAGTATACTAGTGTGTATTTCTTAATGACCAAATGCTTGAACATTTTGGCAAGTTACAAAATAGCATTAACGTAGTATAAGTTGTCGTGTTACAATATAGCATAATATAAACAAAAATATCCAAATTGACTCCAAACATAATTGTTTGATACAAAAAACAGTGAATACAACTCAATCTTCATCACTTCGTAATCAAAATAACTAGGTAAACTTTGCCCGCTATCAGGAAAAATCATACACAAGATGATTAATACTTAATATAAAATGATGTATTTGAAAAATGATTGATTTTCTCAAATTGATTACCGCATCAATTGCTTCAACTAATGTGGAACCGTTCTAATATTCCATAAACTTTATTACTAAATTTCCAATGTAAAATGTAATTTAAATGAAATTGGATGAAATCGTTAAAACATAAACTATATTAGCAGTTGCACCATGATAAAGTATGTGTGAAATGCCCAATGTCCAAGTTGTAATGCGTAAGAAATATGGAAATGCTTTGCAATGGTCAAGGATGCTTAATTGAGTTGCTTTATGTCATTACTCTTGTTATTGAAATAGAGGATAACACCTCTACTCTTTGAGCGGCAAAATTTACAACATGCAGGTGTTAGTGTTTATTCTTACATACGGGTAAATAGAATTGTTTAAACAAAAATACTGAAAACATTTAGTTATCCAATAAAAAAAAAACAAATAGTTTGGAATTTGTACAATGGCAAGTTGATGTGTTACCATGTCACAACTTGATAGATCATGACCAATGATGGTTTCATCAAGGAACGATTTACATCGTCGAACGTATTATGATGGTTCCTCGCTCATCGGACTGCTAGTCAAGATCACCTACAAGATTACGAACTTAGACAAAAATCTACGAGAATATAAACAATAGTAATGATGGAAAAAATACAATACCTCAAATGATGAGTCAAAATAGTGTGTGCGTCTAGGTATAGATTGTTTTGCATTGAATATGCGAGCGAATATTGCTTTAACTTGCATGTGAAAAAAGGAAGGTATTGACATATTGATGTCAAAATGAAATGTATACCAAAATCCAATTAAAATTAACGCATGGCACACAAATGTTTATCCAACGCTCTCCATCAAGTAAAGACAACTCCTTCTTAGTGATAAACATCGCATGCACCCGCCACATGACCTCACTTGAAAATGAAATGACAAGTTAATCGCGGTGGTAAAAAAATGAGTTATAATGACAAATAACAAAGATAAAGTGGAATTATCTAAATTGTACATAATTTCATCCCTCCCGCGCTTGCAAAAACATAATTTTCCACCAATCGTTTTTCAGGTCAGTTTTTAAACTGCTTGGCAATCGGCTTTCAACAAACGATTTCGCATCACGTATGGATGAACCATCCTTCCTGATCTTCGTTTATATATCATAGTAGTATCTACTTTACCGCATAAGTTCTTTTCCATTCCATTAACATCTATCTCGGGTTTTTCATTTGTCTACATTGGTGGCTGATCAACTTCATTAAGCTGATAGAAAGGTATGTCTTGAACATCTCCATCATATTGCATTTGTGGCTCATCATCTTCCTTTGTAGGAGAGAAAGGTATATCTCCACCATCCCCATCGTAATGCAATGGTGAGTTGGTGTTGAAAACTGCATGTGTAGTAAAACTATGTGGGGATGGATGAGATGCACCTTGCACATCTAGTGAATGGTGGGGTTGTTGCTCGGGTGCTTTCATACCAGACCGAAATTCCTCAACATCAGTAGCAAGTGATGTTGCCAATGCTATAAGCCAGTCCAATTTTGCAAAAATGCATTCAATACCCTTGAAAACAATATAAGAGTTAGTCGGTTGAGTTACATATGAATTAACATTAACACTATTGGAATATTACTCGTAAAACAAGTACCTTTGGTGAATCTGATATATGGGAAGAGGTGGAAGGATGCGAAGGCATATACGTAGATGTCGAAGGATACGAAGGTCTTGAAGATATATTTTAGAAACATGACATCGCTCAATTCTTATATCTACACATCCATATCTTCCAAAATATTTTCTTTCCTCGAAAAGATGTCACTTGATTAGCTGATATGTACAGGTAGCACATAATGGGTGTATCAACTCCATAGACACTGATGGAATGGTGGTGTAGGGGAGGTAGAATAGCTGAAGAAAAATGATGCATCCCTGTAAGTATGTTGATTTGCTTCTTTGGAACTCATGAATACCATCCTCTAGATATTTGAGCACAAATTTTGCCCAATTTCTTTTCACATAGCAGGCTCATATACTTGATGGAACTCATAGATCTCGATTCCCTCTTACTTAGAATTAGGGGCTGTGAATTGTTGCAAGCAAAAATAAAAATGACTTAAAAACTCAAGCCTAACCGATAGTGTTCCCAAGTTTGTTTCTACCCACAACTTTCAATTTATATGTCCTATTGGGTGTGGAGCGACGGTTATGGATGACGATGTCAAAACCATCACATGGTATTCCTAATATCATGCTTACATGTTGTGGCGTGATTGTGATTGATCTTTGTTGTGACAGATACAACTGACGGTAGCCAACTTCATAATTTTCATGTAGCTAGTTGCAAAGTCCACTTCGTAATTCTTGTGCAACCTAATTTCAGTAATCCTCCAAAACCCAATCCAATTATGGCTTCTTGTTTTCCCTCATAAAATTGTTTGATAATCTTTATGAATTTTGTTGCAGAATACCGTGACTTAGGCATTGTTTGCTACATGAATATAATATTTGCACATGGTTAGGCACATGCAAGGACCATAAAAAATACATGACATGAAAAAACAAGAGCTGTTAAGAAGATAATAAGAATACTTATTCTTTGCTTGTGTCTTGAATCTCATTTTCTGTATGGCAACCCATGATGAACAAAGCTAACGTTTTCCACATGAAAATGTTAAGCAACCAAAATAGTCAAGCAAATAAGATACTTCTCATTGTGCATATATTTAATAAAAATCTAACATTACCAAGGATACTTGATTTGCATTACATGACAACAATAAGATCATAGTTAAGAACATAGCCCTATTTTCCACACTTTGCACAAAATAGTCATTGCAAGATAATAAGCATTACAAATAATGTCATATTTATGGTAATGGATTCTCGTAGTTACTCGATTGCGGACCTATCATCATATTACATCGAGAACAGTAAACAATCCTCTTATCTTGGAATTAAGACTCTATTCGCTTCTTCCTTGGTCTATCAGGCGATCGTTTAGTACGTGGAGGGTTAAGTCCAAAAAAAATATCACCCCTAAGACTCTTTACCAACCCATCATCACCAATAGTCAGTATGTCACGTCCCTATACCCATAAAAGAGTTAGATATATAATTTCTTGCTTTGGAAAAGTAAACCATTCATCGACAAAATCAGCTAAATTTTGTCCAATTGATTGGATGATAGCACAAGCATGCTCACATAGTAATCCTGACATTTGCCATGCCATGCACCTACATGTTCTATTCACCAAGTCGGTAATAACAAAAACTCTATCGATTAAAACACCAAACTTGCTATTCGAGTATGGATCACCTCACATACCCCTCCCCTTGTGATATTTAGCAAAATCTTCTTCAATTTTGGGACCAATAGACCCCCTTCCATTTCCAATGACTTATAAGCTTCACTAGCATGCCACCTAGTTTAATCACCTGGTCCATCAAAAAGGTGCATATAGAGTGATGACATTCATTTTTTAACCATGCATTAAATGACTTGGCAAGATTTTTCGTTAATTTGTCCCATCTCTTTTTAGGAAATTTGGACATTGCCCAATGCTCAGGTGAATTTTCTTCAACCCATTTAACTAAAACTTCATTCTAGTTTTGTAGCTCAAACAACTTTGCATCATAATCTTCACCCCTACGCGTATATGCAATACCATCGAGTCATTGAAGTGCTCATTCTTTACCCTTATTCCCTCTTATGTTGTTCTTTGTGACAACTGTATTGAAGTTCTCCATCAAATGTTGATATAAATAGGAATGATTTTCAGCTCCAAAGATCTTAGGAACACTATGCAAAAGAGCAGGATGTCTGTCTGATATAATAACAACTTCCTTCTCTCCGACAATCATCTTTAACTTTTCTAAAAACCATGACCAATCTTCATAATTCTCTGAACTCATAATCCCACATGCCAGTGGGAACATACAATCATTAGCATCATATGTAGTTATCGAGAATAATGTACCACCATATGGTCCACTCATATGGGAAGAGTCAATAGCTATGATTGGTCAGCACCCCATTGTAAATCCTTGGATAGATATTGCATGTGCAATGAATAGTTGCTGAAAATTACCATCACTTGAATGTGTTATCTTGACCACAAAATCAAGATTAGTTTGGACAATTCTCTCACACATCCATGGCAATAACGTATAGTAATAGTTGGGGATCCCATATATCCATTCCTTCGCCTTCTCCTTCAAATTCCAAGCTTGATTATATGTCAATCGCAACCACGCTGGTTTCAACAAAATCTTGCATATTCAAGCAGGTTGATATTCGCAAGTCGAACGTATGACAAAGATCAATCACCATAAATGCGTGGATCGGGCTCAATTGTAGGTTATGAAGAGGCAACATTATCCAAACTATGGTTATGTGTATTCTCAAACATATGAACTTGAACAACATTCCCTGCACCTAGTGAACGACATGTGATTTACCATGGACAATTGTCAATAGTGCATCCTAGGTTCATCCATTGTGGAGTATTCTTCTTGAATCTATATCGAAATCTCCCAACTAATGACATCAAATACACAGCATCACAACGGGAGCATTTCTGAAAGTTTGTCCACTATAGAGAATTGCATTCGAAAAACGCATCGCTCAGCTCACGGATGTGACTCGCAAATCTATGTGGATCCTAATGACCCGATTCACGTGTACCTGTGGCTACCCCTATCAATCAAGAAGCTTAGTCGTCACGCGAGGTATGATTATGAAGAATTTAATTCAACTATTGGAGTAATAACACTGCAATTTACCAAAACAAATATTTGAGTAAGTAAATGCAAAACATGACGAGACTATGTTTTCATAGGTTAGCATGTGATTTGAGAGTTACTTCATAGGTTCAAATTCGATGATGTCAAGAGATAAACGTTCTATTGAAGTTACATAAAATCGACAATACACATCATTCCGTCTAAGCATGCTCGCATAAAAGGCATCATCAAATAACACAATAAGTTAAGATGGATCAAATTTGACTGTGAATTCAAATTTCACTAATTCCGGTGACATGTTCAATAGAGCACAAACTCTTGATCTAAAATCATCATATGATTATATGTTCACAATCTCATACAAAGGTGCGACCACCAATGTATTGAATGGTTCCATCATCAACCTTCACCAATCCCCCCTCGTAAATAAAGCAAAACATGTCACCATTCATTGTTTAATTTCCTGTGTTTTGCATAGTTAAAAAATAAAATTATTATATCACACGTTATGAAGTACGCAACAATTGTTTGCTTCCATCACGTCATAAAAATTAGTGTAATTATGGATCATATTGTTGAGACCAAATCATATATAAACAAATTTATTTCACCATTATCACAAGACTATTTGCTAATCCCCAGCAAAGGCTCCCTAAACTTGATGTGTGACCAAAATAATCCTCAGGGAGTGCTCATATGAAAAATGAACTTGTCAATTAATTCATTAAAGATTTAGTTTTGTCTTAATATTGCAAGTGCACAGGTCGTACAAGTAATAAAAGTGGACCTATAAGTCTGGATATCGTTCCCACAAAGATTGAAAAGAATTTAAAATTCAACTACCCCAACTACTCAAGTTCCACACTATTTGAACTTCCATTTCATAGAAGTTTCAGTAATTGAACTAAGAATTCCAATATTTTAATGTCTACATCTATAATAAAGGAAAAACTTTAAATCCTAAACATAACCGGATCAATCGATTATCATAAGTGGACACTGATTTCACTGGCTGCGGAAATTATCAATTCCTCGTATCATAATCTAATTCGACTTACTACAAATTGGAATATGAAATTGTCAAAAGAGTCTCTGCAGTATGCCTGATTTCAATCCATAATTTTCACTAATTAGAGATTCATGTTCATTTCTGAAACATGTTTCTAATCAATTACTTGTAATTAGAATTTCTTTATAAGATCTGGGTATTTTTCTTTTCCAATACTTCATACCTATTTCTTATGACTGCAGATTCGCTTTCCCAAGACAAGGTCATCACGTATTTCTACCGGGATGAATGATGTCTCATCCTTTGAGATCTTAAAGAGTTCTCCCTTTCCTTGATTAGATCTAAGCTAACACAGGATCAAGATCATTCCTCCAGACTAAGGAGAGGTCTCTAATTAATTAAATTGATAGATCGGTCAACTAATTCTCAAACTATGAGTAAATTGAAGATTTATCTAAGTAATTTTTCAGAGCTCATTAGTTCATCAATATTAGTCTAGCATACCCCCAAGTAACTGATCCATGCTCTCAGGAATCTCCATCACTATGTCACTCCGGGAAATCGTGAGCCGATAACTGGGCTCTTTTATGGGTATAAGTTTCATTATTGGGAATACCACTACATGAACATCACCATTCAAATAATTTCAAGATTCTCAACCCATGAAATTTTCTTCTAATTGTGCATAAAAGACCATAACTAACATCATATCTTTCCCAGTGGAAGTTGTGTTTTCGAACTACGACCACAAAGTGAACACCAAATACCGACGTGAAAATTTCAATCACCTGTAATCGTAATCAACCCGAAAGAAATGAATTCCAGCTTCTTTCTAGATTTCATTGGATTCAAACAGTAATCGAAAATGACTTTCAATAATTTAATTCAACTTCAAAACTTTTGAACAATTCACTGTTTCAGATCCAATAAACAAATTAAAATTCTACGCTAAATCTAGTCTACGAAGAAAATAAAGAAAGAAAAGAAAATTATAATACAAAAGAGTCCTTAACTCTCCAGATGCCCTCGTTTTTCTCCCTCGACTGACCAAACTCCCTACTTTCCTCCAATTGTTTCTATGTATAGAGCCCCAAGAGTTTGGGCCTAAAAGTTGAGGCTACATTGTGGATCCCTAAAATTCTGGTATTCTCTGTCGCGACCTGGAAGTGTTGCTCTGTCAGTTTTAAATCTTCATCGCAGTCTCTATCAAGAAGATGCGTACTGCTCCATTCGAACCCGCATCCCCGTGCTCTTCGATTCACCGCGATCGAAGCTTCTCGTCACGACGGATTCTTTCTTTGCGGCTATTTATTCTCGTCAGCGATAGAGTTTCCTTTGGCTCTTTAACAATCTGTCTTGCAAGGTCTGTCGTTCTATCCATTCTATGTAGTGACAATCTTATGTGTGGTTCCTAGAATAGTTATGTTGCGCACGCCAACAATCAGGTCGTCGCGATAGTGTTTTGTGCAAATTTCTTTCAAACTGTGTCGCCACCTCGCTTTTATGTCGACATCATTTTTGCTTGGTTCTTGCTGCAAACAATGTTTCTCGTATTGTCGCTGATTTCTCGTCAATGCACTGTGAAAGTCTATCGCAACAAAGTCTTGTTGCCACTAACTCGATTTCAAGGTAACTTCATTTTGATCTTCGCCATTACGCCTTCGTGTTGTCGATGTTTGTCAGCTTAACCTATTTTTACATACTGGACAAGACTTTTTCTCAGATTCGCCTTATTTATGTGTCGTGACTCCGCTTTACGCCGCGACGTTCCTTTAATTGTGTTGGAATCTTTATCGCGACATAGAAAAGTCTGTCGCGACCTTGTTTATCAGTGTTCAGCTTATCTCTGTGTTGCAACCTTAAAATCTGTGTCGCGTCCTAGAAACATCTATTCATCTTGAATTATGTCACAACATTGGATTCTTTTATTGCGACCAGGTCAGTTCACTAAACCAACATCACATGTCGCGACCTTGTTTATCTGTCGCAACCATAGTTTCTTCTCTTCATTGCCGCGATACACGCCCTTATCACGACATATACTTCTTCTTTCAGTGTCGCGACATATATTACCTTGTCACAACAAAGGTCTTTCTTTGAAGCTCTTCTGCTATCTCAACAAGCTTTTCCATTTTGCAATAATTAGTGTCGTGACAGAAGATCCCTTGTCGCGATGTAATTTCGCTACTTCTGTTTCATTAGTCGCGACGGAGCTTTTTATCGTGACAAATTCTTCTTGGTGTTGATATCCCCGCTGAAAAAATCTCAAGCCGCAACATAAACTTTCGTTCGCTGACTTGTTGGGATTCTTCCCATGGTCGTAACACGTTGTCTTTGTCGCGACGTATTCATCTATCAATATTTAGACCTTTGTGTTTCGATAGAGGAAATATTGTCGTGACGAAGTTCCTTTGCTATTTGCTTAGATGCTTGTTGCGACACACAAAACTCCGTTGCGACATAGACTGCTGCAATTGCTCTTTTTCTCTTCTTTCTTGTTGGAATTTTCCTTTGAATTAAACCTCGCAAAATACAAAGTTTGTTATTCCATATTTTGGAATTAAAACATATCTTTAATATACTAAAATAAACTTAAAATGGATTAAAATAGATGAGTTTAAGACTCATCACATATGCAAATCCAATACTGGGTACCCTCAATCAGAACAAGATAGTTCATTTATGGATTACAAATGGGTTGTACCCCCAAATACAATTCTGTTGTATTTAAAGTTAACTCAGTAATACCTAGAGTTCACAAATGGTTGTAACCAAGGGGTTTAATCATATGGTACTTATAGTTTATTAATTGCAAAAACAAGTGGTATTAGTTGTACCTAAGATATACATGGTTTGGTACCACACTACATATAGATTGTAAATTTTGGTTCAAATCGGTTAAAATTCCCCTGGATACAGCTTGTTGTACTTAAGATTAACTTGTGTAAATCTGAGTGCAAAAATGGTTGTACCCAAGGTTTAACATACAGAATTTATATTTACTTATAATAAAAACACCTAAGTGTTATTAGTTGTACCTACTGGCCTTGCCGGTTTGTACCATATTACATGTAGATTGTAAAATTTGCTAAGTTCAAATGGGATTGTACCCTCGATACAACTGATATACCTAAAGTTAACTTGTGTAGTACCTAGAGTTCATAAAATTTGTACCCGATGTTTGATCATATGGCACTTGTAGTTCACTTATAATAAAAATAAAATAACATAACGATTGTATTATTGTTCTTAAACAATGTTGGAACCCAGAAATCTAGACTTCAAAATAATAACCCACCTAGAGCATAGAGATTCAAAAGAAGACACACATAACCACATTTTCATAAAAAAAACTTGAGATCATTTGTCACACTTCTTTTACCATCTAACTTGTGACGCCCCAACACTGGTGCCTCATACCACTTACTTTTGTAACTACCTTTACTTTTTAACATACCATTAACTTTTTCATTCATGTACTATTAAAAATTTAACTCAAATATATTATGTACAAATGATTACAAAATATATTCAAAACCCATAAATGGGAGGTTCAACATATACAAATTTTTACATTGCTTACAAAAGCAAAACATATACAAAAAAATAGACCAAAAGGTCTTCGCAGGGCACCTAGTAGTGTGTTAGCCTTTGGTCGATGATGTAGATTGTCTCGAGCTTCTAGTTCCTACTGCACTCCACACCTGATGAACATCCGTGCTGCTTATAGCTTAGTGGGAATAATACATGTGGATCTAATTCTAATAAGGATCATCACACTTTGTGGACAATCGTACATAACTTAACATTCATTTACATATACACATGTTTATTCATGTTTGAACATATCATTTATAGATATGTTTCTACATATATCATAATTTATTTGCCTTATCATGTTTCATTCCATATCATCTTCATTTACATTTTTGCTTCAGACTTATCACTCGTAGAGATAATGTATCATCACATAGCAATGCTATGCTTATCATATTATGTCATGTCATTTGCATATTCTTGTCATTTATCTTATGTTTCATGCCTACAAATACCTTAGAAGTGGATACAGGAAACTATAAGGACCTGAAGGTGCTATAATCATTATACGAGACAATGAACTATAAGGACCCGAAAGTGTTGTTATCATTGTACGAGACAATGACCATCTATAAAGGCTCCGAAGGCGCTGTTATCTTTGTATTAGACAATGATCATATATAAGGGCCCGAAGGCGCTGTTATCATTGTACGAGACAATGATCATCTATAAGGGCCCTGCAGGTGCTATTATCATTGTACGAGACAATGACCATCTATAAGGGCCCGAAGGCGATGTAATGACCCAAACGGGGCCAATCGATCGCAATGCTGCGCTTTTCTCCAATAGGCATGCGACTCATCTCTCGCTAGGTTCTAAGCAGACAATCTGTTTCTTTTATTTCATTTACAATATATATCCTATATCCCCGAATAACTATTGTTATCCGGTAATCATATGCGATATTTTCTTATCATTTCCGCATGCATCTTTATTCTTGTATTATTTAGACATTTATACGTTTTTCTATATGCCTTCATTACACATTTATCTTTTCATCCCTTAACCAAGGAATAACACTACATTTGAACACATTAGCAAATGAGGTATATAATATTTTTCATATAATTTGTATACTTGTACGAACCCTTTCATTCACTTATTAGGATCCTCATTAGTCCAATGGAAGATTGTTAGAATTAACTAAGAGAGGAAATAAAAACATATCCATAGCACGCCTGTGCTTAAGTAAAGGCTACGCCTGTGGCTGAGAGGTTTGCCTAGGTGGAGGACACACGCCTAGCTGACCGTAAAATTCAGAAAACTTTGGCCTGGTTTGCCTAGCGTGCACTCCCAAATTCCTGTTTAGGGGTGTCGGCAATGCGTAAATGACCATATTTGGCCATTTTCACCTGAAATTTCTCCAAACTACAACCAACTCCAACCAAAACACATTTATAAACCATAAACCCATCTATACCCACCAACAATATTTAATTGGATTTTTCTTTCACTACTTAGATAAAGTGGGATTTTCATACCAATAATCTACAAATCTGCATGGGCCCATACTATAGTTTTCATACTCCTCGCTTCTTTCTTTTCTTTCTTTTCTTCTTCCTTCTTCCTTCTTCCTTCCTTCTCTTCTCCCTTTCTCCTCTTTCTTCTTCCTCTCTTTAACGTGAACCCTAGCCTTTACACACCAAAAATGAGATATTGTTGGTCTTATCCTCATTTTGGAGTTAAGGCCATGTTTGGCTTAACAAAATTTGATTTAAACTTTACCCCTTGCATTTAGGTCCTTCAACTCTCTATTATTTGCAATTCAATTTCTCAATATTTCCACTTTATCATATAATCTTCATAAATTATGACCCTTGGGTTCTGAATTGGTAAATTATTAATTTACCCTTAACTCTTGTATAAATTCTGGATATTTGTTTATTTTATTTTTAGCACTATTTTATTCCGAAAAAATAGACATTTACTTTTATTAAACCCAAAACATGTTATAAAACTGTTAGGGTATAATTTGGGATGTTACGTCATTGCTCTTAAAAATTGCTTAAAAAAAACATAATATGGAACAAATAATCATTTTACATTGTTCTTAAACAATGTTGGAACCTAGACCATAGAGATTCAAAAGAACACACACAAGGAAAAAGAGACAAAGAGACAAAGAGAAAGAGAAAGAAACATGCTGATGAAGAAAGAAACCTAGATTCTATGGCTTGAATGGGAATTCTGGTTGACCAAAAGTTTTTCTTTCACACCGGCCAGGCCTTTATGCAGGAAGCCTTAGTCGCATGGGGCGAGTTTATGGGTTTTCGGTTGTGGCTTCGAGTCAAAATGAGAGGTCGATCTTGAAGAAATGAGGCCGAGCTTGAGAGAAAGGGGGAGATGCAAAACGAGTTTAGGAGAAGAAGAAACGAAGAAAATGAGGTGTGGGGTTGAAAAAGAAAAGGGAGGGGGATGTTTGGCATAGGTTTTGGATGTCAACCAAATTGAGAAAGAAGAAAGGGATGTTTGGGAATATTTGAATTAGGTTAGGGCTAGTAGGTAAGATAAATGAAGGGTATTTTAGTATATCAAAATTTTTTTGCCACCCCATGGACTCTTTATCAAATATTCGGGTTTCTATCACTTATTTGGTTCAAATAGGACTTGAGCTAGGTTTGATAAGTTTTGGGCCTAAATTTTCAAATATTTCATGCTAGGGCCCCCATAACATAGTTTTCCCTTTGTCACCCCATATATGGTTAATCTAATGCTCCCTACCCCAACAACCAACCTCCTACTCCTACTTTCACAGCATTTATATTACTAGACTACTTACTACTCCTTTCTCTCTCACCCTCCCCTCTCTCTCTCTATGGCTCAACCTCCCTCCCCATTTTGGCCTTTCATATTTTTTGTGCTATTATTATTCCATGCTTCTACTGCTGCTTCTTCTTTATTCCAAATGCAGCTCAACAGCGTCGACTCTACCACATTGTTCACCTTCAAGAACAGCCTCACCGACCTTCTCGGTCCCAACACTCTATTCTTCTCCACATGGGATTTTGCCTCTCCTCGCCCCTGCTTCACCTTCACCAATGTCACTTGCTCTATCTCCAATTCCGATTCTGATTCCTCCCTCTCCCTTCGAATCACCTCTTTTATACTCGGCACCAACCTCTTCAATTCCCTCGAACTTGCCGGCTCGCTCACCCCATCCATCTCCAACCTCACCCATCTCACTCATCTCGTCCTCTTCGGTGGACTCGTCACGGCACCATCCCTCCCCTCCTCAAAAACCGCGTCAACCTCCGAGTCATCTCCCTCACCAACTACCAACTCATAAGTCCAATCCCCAACTCCTTTCTGATAACTAATTCTTCTTTACCAATCTAAAAAATTCAACAGTATATTCATTCACACTCTTGCTACTTTATGTATATATCTGATAAGCATCAAAAATATATTGTTCATAGTCTTAAGGCAAAAATCTACCTTGTAATAATTGTTTCATCCTACACCATGTTTGAACTGACCATGCCTCTCTCTCATCCTCATCTTCCCCAATCTATCCCACCATACGATGCTCCCTTTAACCTATGTTTGATAAATTTAACCTTCCTATCGTTAGGCAATCTCCCTGGTGATAGTCAAATAACCCGTCTACTTTCTACCAACCACCTTAAAAACCCCTCAATATTAAGATCACCACGGAAAAGTTAGGACATCTACCTTTAGTTTGTATTCGGCATCTCCTGTGCAGTTTGGTTTCGCTGTATTCCACCTCTTTGTCTGCCACGTGGATTTGCATATTCACCCAAGTCAGCCTCCTCATCTGAAGTGTCATCAAATCCTATGACTGGCCTTCTTTGATTTCATATATTTGGAATGGGATTAAAAGTGGGTCTAGCGGAGCTAATTCCTCCACCATGTTCTTCATCATCATTCATACGCCCTTGTCCATTAATACTCAATAATTCATGTAATTGTTCTTAAACTATTTCCAAATCACACAGTTAAATTCGATTGATTGTCATATCGCAATCGGGCCTTCAAACACCCGATCGTTGTCTTGGGATTGTTTGTCATTACTAGCACCCGCATATCATCAGACTGGGAAAAAACTGCTCGATATTAACTGACATGTGGCAAGTAGCATAGTTGATCAACACACGATTGATCAACAAGAATAACACGTCTCAATATAGAAACAAACTCCCAATCCATAGAACAAAATAAAGCAAAAGTTTTTATATTTTTGATTCGTGCCACGGTAGGGTGATGCGGAATCAACAATATTTGTAGTCCTAAGTTCCTCCTACTGCCGTAGTCAAGCTACTGCAGCATAGCGGTCTAGGGTCGAACACAGGGATGGGTTTTCTTTGTACAAATGGATTCGAAAGGAAACAAAACTAATGAATTAAATTTGGATTTTAAGGTGGTGATAAAATAGTGGTCAAAGTGGTTTGCAAACCGAAAAGAAATAAAATAAAATGTAAAATAGAACTCCTTGAAGCATCGGGCCACTGAGTCAAGATCCTAGGGCTAACCGAGAGGTCCCCGCTGGTTAATTTCTCAAGGGCTGGGAGGATGCACATATAGTCATCTCCCGAACCTGGATCTTCATTTGGCATTAAAAACCTAAACCCTAATAATTTTCCTTCTTTTGATAGAAAGCATTTATTTAACATTTATGGTTCCCTACAAGGAAATTCATCTTGACTCATCCTACAATGATCTCGTAAAGGGTAACTAATGAGTCTCAATGGATCTAAAATAAGAATCCACCTAACCCTAAAAGATTACCACAAGTATTGATCAGCGGATGCACTTTGTAGTGAAAACTCCAACCCTTAACCTACCTCGCTGGTTCGTAAATGGCAACTAATGGATATTAGTGTATCTAAAGCTAAGAATACACTAACCCTAAAGCTTGCCAAGTATTACAAAGAAAGTACACCAAAAGCTTTAACCTAGAGTTAGAAATTGGGAACCAAATGTAAACTCCGGCTACGTGAAAAACAGTGGAACCACCAAGAATCAAGCAGATTCTTCCCCAAGCAGCCTTTTTACTTCAAGGAGGAAGGGAGCCAGACGCTCATCCTCCAAGTTGTCATCCTTGGAGGGTGTTTGGCAACCAAGAAAGGAGAGAAAGAGAGGAGAGAGAAGAGAGAAAATGTAGAAAAGTCGCGCGTATGTAATCAAAGATTGTGTTAGCTAGGGTTACAAGTTTCCGTGGGGTTTATATAGTACAAACCAAAGTGTGAAAATACTAAAACACCTAAAATATGAAATTACATAAGGGCTGTACAATGGTAATACACCGTAAAACGTGGTCGTTTGAAGATCAAATATACAAAAATCACAGGCAAAGAATTTCAATTACGCAGATGACGCTTAGCATAGCGAAGGTACCTCGCTAAATTTCAATGAATTTCGCTAGCCTGAATAACTCACGTAGATAGCTTAATTGGAGAAATTTCATTATCACCGCGAATTTCGCTTAGTTACTAAATTTCACACAAATTCAATAAATTATCAGAGATAGTATAAATCGTTAATTTCGCTAGCACAAGAATTCCCGCTAAATTAGCGAAATTTCGCTTAGTCATTAGCTGGCCAAATTTCCTCGCTGCCTGTTTAGCTCTTTCATTTCGCTAGATTTAAATTTTTCCAATTTCGCTAGATCATTTAAATCTTTCGCTATGATTTAAATCTCGCGAATCCCACGAATTCGCAATCATAGCGAAACTGATCGCTCGCTTTGCTCCACTGCATCTCTACTCCGCATTTTCCTCTTCATCACTTTGCCTTCAAAATCCACTTCAAATTCCCTTTATTTTTGATGGTTGAAAAACACCGTGATTCCTCAAAGATTCGCACACATATCTTTTGTCATCAAACTTAAACATAGTATTCAGTACGCAAAGACCTGCAAAATCACCAAAAACAAGCACGAAATGACATTAGTGGAACTAAGTGGGACTCACACACATCAATTTGGTTAATTGATATTATGATTAGTGCGCAAAGCACTCAAACCTATCTTGATAGGGTCTTCAAAATACACTTGGCACCTAATCAATTTCTCTCATAAATTAATAAAAGTGATAAAAGTCCTTAAAACAAACTCTAAACTCTGGTCATACCTTAGAAATAATTTGGGTATAAAAGTGAAATAAAATAATATCTAAAAACAATAGAAAGAAAATAATATCTCAAAAGAATAAAGGAAAGAAATAATATAATAAACAATAAATAAAATAAAAATAATACTCTCAAAACAATAATGGAAAATAAAATAATATACCAAAATAATAAAGATAATAGTTCAAACAACCAAATAAGGATTTTGCTGATTTGATATTAAGACGTGCAACACATAAATTCAAGACAATGGCATCTATTCCACCGCATTACGGTGCTAGTCTCTTCCTACAATCTGAGATGATATTTAAGCATTTCATTTCCTTGGTATTTCTATATCTATAATCCATCTTTTACTATTAGGAATTAATTATATTTCAAATTTAATTTATTTACTACTTAGAAGTCCGACCTCACTCGTGATTTCATTTCCTCGTTTGGATTTTAACAGCGCTTTAAGCCTCGCCTTGAGATCGTGAGATTGGCCTGGTGATACAAAACCTACACTCCATTCTATATGAGATTATAAATGGTACTTAAGCTTAAGAGGTTCTTCATCTACTAAGTTAATCTTATGGGTCGGACTTTCCTATCGGCTCAAGTATCATCGGGTGCTTTCATTAAGAGTCGATGTGCACGAGAGCGGCTATCCTAAGTGCGTTCCATGAGAGGATCCAGACTTGAAGTTATCCGCAGTGTAATTCGCCCATGGATGTTCCCGCTTCTAGGGATAGCCAATGATTCGACCTTTGGATTTGACTATTCTATCGATTCAGTACCTATCAACTTTCTAATCGATGGTGCTTTTTCCACCAATCGGGCCGGACTTCGTAGTCGGCTGGCTCTAAATTGTCAGCGTGATTGTCGCATCAAACCCGCAACCCCAGACCGAAAGGGTGATCCGGCTGGTGTGCCAGCCGCCTCTCGATGGCTAAGTCACTCTTCTATGAAAAGGGAAGAATTCAATTGTTTTCGGGGCGTTATCACTCACGTGACTGTAGTAGAATGGCCTGTGATTATAAAGGGAAATAGTGTTACTTTCTTTCCTCTTATTAGATGGTGATACTCGCATTTGCATCTCTCCCATCAGTGAAGAGTTTCCTTCCTTTTTATCACGATCGACTGCTAAGGATAAAGGAGGAGTCGTGATCATGTAAGATCCTTATTTCCTAATCCGTGGCGCTGATCATGGAGACTCCGGCACCCTTCCTTTCACGCGAGTTCGGGCCGCCTATATCACTTGGATTACCCGTACTGGTTTCACCTGTAATGGGGTCACGTGACTGGCATGGGTAGGATCTCACCGTGGAGTCGAGCTTCTTTATCGGGTATGTGCCCCAATTCCTTCATAGCGACAGCCGCCACGCCCTGTCAGCGCCTCGGGCCTCGTGCACATATCGCTTACCCCATCAATTGCACCCCCCCACCCTTCGTCAAGCAGCTTAGGCAAGGGTCAATCGCCAGGGCTTCCACTGCTAACCTGGGATGGTTCGATCCGTTTGTCGCCAAACGCCTTGTGATAATGATAGCGCTCCTTCGATTTTCATGCCCGTTTCGACTCTTGCTTCCCATATCTTAGAAACATTCCTTGCATCGTATTTTTCTGATTCTTCTGATGGTTTGAAAGTGTCTCGATCGGCGCCAAAACTCAAGCGGTGCTTCGTCGCATGTCTCCCAAGGTCGTTTTTTCTTTGTTTTCTTCTTAGTTCTAAGGCGCTCTTTCTTCTTCACCCATTTGTCTTTCCTTGTTTTGAATTTCTAAGTTGCCTGGGGTTCCTCTTCTTTAGTCATTTTGTTTGTTCTCTCTTTCCATCGCTTAATCATGCGTGCTTCCTCTGGGTCTTCTCGTTTTGTAGGTCTGCGCATAGAGGGAAGGCCAGCTGAGGAGTCCGAGTCGAGGCGAGCTGGCGACGAACTTGGTAGTCCTGGCCCTATGGTTGCCGGGGTCCTTCCAGTAGGTTATCTTCCTCCGCCATGTAAGGGCAAAGGGAACATTAGCGAGATTAGGTATCCCTGTGGCTTCGAATATTTGAGGGCTACCGTGAGGTACGTGGACGTCGTGGGCCCTAGCCGAGTTGGAGCCTTCAGTAGATAAGCAAACCTTCACTCACTGCTATGACCCTCCTGTCCGTGACCGGTGGCTCGAATCTTCTCACTGCCTTATGTTATTCCTGCCCCAAAATGTTCACTTCTTTGCTAGCTACTTTGAGAACTAGCTCCGCTCCCTCGCACCCTTTCATCAAAAGCGTCCCGTTAAGATTTCAATGTGTGCCCGTCCCATCTCTCTCCCAATTTTTAGGGCATCTTGGTCGGCCTTCTGGTTTTTTTCAAGGATAAGGGCCTCGAGGTCCCTAGTATAGCTCTACTGTTGGATCTCTTCAGCGTGAAAGAGGCCTCGGAAGGCTTCTTGTATATTTCAAAGCTGTCACCGCGTATCTATCATTTTCGAATTCCTTCTTCCCACAAGCATTGAAAAGAGCGTTATTTCTTTGTCGGGGGTCGCCATTGGGAATACAATCTTGTCGATCAAGACGATACGCTGGGGGTTCCGATAGTATGGACTGCCCCTGAGAACCTGCGTGAGTTTTTCGTCTATGCTAGTAGGGGTCAACTTTTTAAAGGTCATGTTATGTTCTTGACTTTTCTTTGGTTTCGTTGCCTTCAGGTATCCATCCTAACCTTACTCCCGAGATTGTGGAAGCAAATCAACACCAAGTGTCAGTCCACGAGCGTATTCCGATCCGATCGTGTCGACATTTCTGGCCGTGTGAACTCCCTTGTTCCCTATTCAGATCTCCTCCGCCCATGCTATGGAAACTTCCTCCTAAGGCCCTTGATGCGGAAGCCAACCTCGAAGAACTTTAGCCCGTGTCGAAGTTACTAGCGAAGAAAAGGAGAAGCGTGAAAGCTTGGGCGCTCAATCCTCGAGAGCAGCTCTCCCGCTGGGTAAGACCTAAGCCGGAGTATTCCCCTGCTCCGCCCATCGCCCTAAGGAGCAGACCACACCGCTAGGTGGAAGGGCAGGCGCCGCCTCTCGCCGAGGTGTCCGAGGCGAAAGTGCGCAACGCCGCCATCCTCCGCAAGCCAAGGGTTCTTCGAGAAGGCTACCGAGCCTCCTTTAAGTTCTCCTATCTCTATCCGGAGGCCTTCTACGTTAAAAACGCCGCGGCCTTCCCTCCGATACTGGGAGATGCGGGAAATTATCGCTGAGCTGGGTGGGGGTGAGGACTCGGCTTACCACGCGAGCTTGTCACCGAGGCTGCTCTGCCTATCCTTCCTGGACTCGATCTCAAGAAGGTGTATGCCTTGTGCGTTGAGGAGGTTAGCCCTATCACCTGTGGAACCGTCTCTATGTCCAGCGCCTCTTTATCCGTCTCGCCGCCAGAGCTAATGTTATCTGCTAACTGATTCGTGCTACCTGGGTGAGGGTGATCCGAATCAACAAAATTTTTGTTTCCTATGTTCCTCCTTACTACCGTAGTCGGGAGCTACCGGCAAAGATAGCGCCTAGGTCGAACACGGGGATGGGTTTTCATCCCACGAATGATTCGCATTTATGTTTGAAAATGGTGAGACTTTTGTTTGGATTTTTGATTTGGTTAACAACAGGGGAGGTTGATTGTTCACTGGATAACTGAAATGGTTTAAATGAAAGGTGAAATGGTAACCCAGTTTAGGTCACTAGCTTGGATAAAATGGGGTTATTAAGGTGTCCTCTGTTATTTCAAGATTGTGGCAAATGACATATAAGCCAAAGCTAAACCTGATCTGTTTAGCTAAGAAACCTAACCTGAACCACCCTATTTGAGTCCAATCAAATACTAAGCATTCAATGTCCCGCCGCTTTGAAAACCCTTAGCATTTAACCTCATTTCAACTACAGAATGACATCTAAAGGATATCATCTACCATTAAGAATGCACCGAACCCTAAAGCATGACAAGACACTCAAATGAAAGACATTAAAATGGCATTAAACCCTAGTTTAAGTTTGAACCATAAATGCACTGTATCATTAAAAGCATGAGGACACCGGCCAAACCACCAACAACTGCTAGCAACCCTCCTCTTCAAGGTTTTGAGGTTAGCCAAGCATCCTCGAGTCAGTCGTCCCTGGGCGGGGTGTGTGCTCAAGTGCCCGAGAAAATGAGAGAAAGAGGAGAGAGAAGAGAGCAAAATAAAACCTAAAAACTAAAGCTGCGGGAAAGCTTGCATAAAGTGGAAGTTAGGGTTACAAAAGTTGTAGGGAGCTTATATAGCCAAACCCAATGTGTGAAATGGCAAAAATGCCTAAAATATGAGATTACAATAGGGACAAAATGGTAATTAATCAAAACGTGGTCGTTTTGAATCAAAAACATCAAAAATGCAGGCCCGTGGCATTTTATTTATCTTGGGGAAATTTCGCTAGCATAGCGAAATTTTAAGCTATCATACTTGAAATTTAATATCATAAGCGAAAAAAACAAGGCATAAACGAAATTAATTTTTGCTATACAGTAATTTTAAGCTAGCATGGCGAAATTTAGCTAACAGCGAATTTAGATTACAAAGTACCTTATGTTGAAATTTTCCCAATCCTTCTTGAAATTTTATGATCATGCGAGAATTTTATGATGCATAGTGAAAATTCGCATTCCTTCATTCCTCGGTGTTGCCTGAAATTTGCTTCTACATCTCATTTTGCCTTAGATTATTCAATTTCAACTTGACATTTCATCGCCTCGGCTGGTGAAATCACCCGGAGATTCTCACATTAAGCACCCAAATACGAGGCCAAGCTTGCCGGCCCGAGTTTCCAAGACCTGTAAAGCTACTGAGAAACAATCTGCAAGAAGCCGTCGGTAGCACTAAGTGGACATGCACATGTAATTGGCTCCAAATTCATATGATTAGTCTTAAGCACTCAAAACCTATCTTGAATAGGGATCAAAATAGCACTTTTTGGGCACTAATCACTAACTCCATCTTGTTCCTTGGCGGTGACTACTTATATAAAAGAACTGGTGAGGACCATAAGCTAGGCTCATGATTAGGCGAAAGCATAAGCTAAAAACGCCTCCTACGACCTTCGAGAGAGTGCGAAATTTGGGAGCTCGAATACAAAGCTTGGCCGAGGATGTTGTGAAGCATAAATTCGACTGGTACGCCTCGACCCATGGCGAGAAGGCGAAGACAGAGAGAAAGAGGCCGTGAGGGCCCAGGGTTTAATGTCGAGGATGTTTGCGAATTGGTTAGGAAGAGTTTCGGTACGCTAGGAAGGTATGCAGAGCGGCATTGGATTGGGCTCGCGAGAGCTAAAGCTAAGAGCTCGGTCGAGGCGCAGGGCTCGAGGAGTGCAAGCACATTACAGCGGGGGACCTCCGAGGCTTGAGTATGGATTGCCAAGGGATGAATGTAATAGAAGTGGGGCGATCACACGCACCTTATGAGCCTCCGGATGGCTTGCTTTCGACATAGAGCTGCAAGGTTTTTCCCAGGACTTAGACCGATATTCAAGTTCTTTGATGAAGGCGGAGGAGTGTTTTTGAGGCAGAGGCAGTCAGGTCTTATATTTTAACTCATTCTTCTCTGGTGAAGTTGGGTTCTGTGGGTGCTCTCTCCCTCATGAAACACACCTTCTTACTTGCAGAAGCAGAGGCTTGCACTTCTAAAATTTCTTTCGTGGCGCTCTACCTCGAACATTTAGGCCCCTTTGTATAATCTTTACTCATTTTGGCGACCCGAGCTCTAAGCTGAACATCACATAACGCTAACATTGGTTTGTGTGCTGGATATCCATACTTCTACCTTCTTGGTTTTCCCGTCTTCTTTTTTTACTTATGTTGAGAGGTTTCCTGGTCATCCAACCTTTAAATGGTTGGGCTCTTACTAAGCTATGCGGTCCTTGATTGGCTGAGCTACCGTGCTCTCATCAAACTGAGCTATGTGGCTCCTTTGCTACTTTGCCTTACGAGGTGCCAAGGTTCAGACCCAGAGCTCGTAGCCTTTGGCTGAGCTACAAAGGCTCTTTTTAGGCCCGAGCTACAAGGCTCGTTTTAAAACTGAGCTACAAGGCTCCTTGGCTACATGGCCTTCTCAGCTATTAGGTTCTTAAGAACCGAGCTACATGGCCCCTTTGAAACTGAGCTACAAGGCTCTTTTGAAACTGAGCTACAGGGCTCATTTAAAAACTAAGCTATGTGGCTCCTTGGCTGTAGCCTTCTCTTGGGAAAGTGCGCACGGTTTTAATGCAGAATCTGTGGATCGGAGCAGGGCTGCGTGGTTTCCCCCCCAGCGTCTAGGATTTCTTTATAAATAACGGCCTACTCTTGGAGTGGTCGTGTTATACTCTACTCCAGCCGCTGCTTATATAGCCGACGTGTGTGTGGAGTTACGTACATGATGAAGCTTGAGGTTTTTGATCGCCCTTTGCGGAGTCACATTTAGTAATCGCGGGCGACCATTTGGTTTCGGCGTTACGCCATTTGCAGGTGTGTTTTCCTAATCCTCTTTGTGGGAGTTGTGTTCTAGTCACGCTCATTGATGGAAGCCCAAACCGGGAACATATTCGGAAGAATTAGGCGCGGAGGAATATTTTAAGTCCTGCTTCCTCCATTATTCCTTTTCTCCTCCTCTTTCCTTTTCTCTCTCTATTTCTTGTGGTTTTTTCCTTGATAAGGCGTTGACGTCGTGATCTTTTGAGATGTAAGAAACTGACTAATGTAGAAAACGGCTTCTTTGATTGTAATTTTACGAGATGTAGAAAACGGCTTTGGTTATAATTTTACGAGATAATAAAAGTACGATCTTTTGAAGCATTAGTACTTGTCTAATGTTTGTTTTTTTCGACGATCGAGAATATTGTCGGGCTGAAAATGACCTAAGGCGTATTAAAGTAGTAATTTCTTATCAGCTGTCAAGGAGTCTATTGGTAGAATCGCCTAAGGTCTTTCGACGTTCAAGAATGTATGAGTTTTCCCTCTTCTGTTTGAAGTTCGTAGTTTCCAGGTTGGACTATCCGCGATACCACGTAGAGCCCTTCCCAGTTAGGTCCTAGCTTCCCGTGTGTGGGGTTTTCGCGCTTCTTGGCGGGTTTTTTTAGAACTTAGGTCGCCAGGGCTTAAAACTCTGGGCGACCCTTACGATCGTAATATTTTGCTTTGTTTCTGTGATAGTCCTTTGCACGCTTTAGAACCTGCTCACGTTTTTCTTCTAAGAGGTTAAGGTTCAGGCAAAGAATCTCCTCATTGTGTTCGGTATTTGCGAACTCAACCCTTGGTGATTTTAGCCCAACCTCGACGGGAGCTACCACTTCAGTGCCAAATGCTAGAGCAAATGGGGTTTCTTGAGTTGCTAATTTGCGTGTAGTTCTGTATGCCCATAATACCTCGGGAGGTATTCTACCCATTTTCCCTTTAGATTTTCCAGCTTAGTCTTTAACGTTGCCTTGAGAGTCCTTATAGTGACTTACGCGTCAGTTAGGCTAGCGGATGAAATGAGATGAGTAGTAATTCTTGATTTGAGGCTCGTAGCGAATCTTTGAACTTAAGTTGTCGAACTGTTTCCCATTGCTCGGATACGGGGCTCTAAATTCGAACACACGCATATTATGGAATACGAGCAAAGTTCACACGCACCTTTTGCTCGGTGATTGTTGCTAATGGCTCGACCTCGCCCATGATGAAGTAGTCAATCCTACAACAATAAACTACCTTTGGCCCCTTCCCAATGGTGAAGCCCCAATATCCTAGCCCCTTGTTGAAAAGACGGGCTTGTGATTGAGATTGGCTCGGAAGGGAGGTGAGAGATCTAGGCATGCTCTTGATAAATCTTACATTTTTTAACTAGTTCTGTGGCGTCTTTGAGCATTGTAGGCCAATAATATCCCATCTCAAGGTCTTTACTGCCAAGGACCTGGCTCCGATATGTTTGCTACAAATACCTTCATGCACCTCTCTGAGCATGTAATTGGCATCTTCCTTTCCTACGCACTTAAGGATGGGTGTAGAAAAGCTTCGTTTATAAAGGGTCCCCCAATGAATGGTGAATCTAGTCGACCTCGTCCTGAGCTTGGAGGTCTTCTTTGGATCGCTTGGCAATATTTCGTCCACTAAGTAACCCTAGATGGGGTCCATCCAGCTCGGCTCGGACATTACCGGGGACACTTCTTCATTGTCAATGTTCACCAAGGGTTTTGGGAGGTGCTCGACCTATACCAATCTATCTAGATCCTCCTGTGATGTTGTTGCTAGCTTTACCATGGCATCTACTCGCGTGTTCTCTACCCTTGGGACATGCTTGGCGAACCCACGCGTGAACTTTTTAAACGGTTCGCACCTTTTGAGGTAAAGGATCATTTTCACCCACTTGGCCATTAGGAGTCCTCTGTCTGTTTCACCTGGCCCAGGAATCCTTTATATCTCAGTTGATTAGCTTCCATGGAGTGGAAAGGGTTAAGCCCGACTATGATAGCTTCGTACTCGGCCTCGTTATTGGAGGCTTGAAATCGAATACGAGTCGCATTATTCCGTCGATCACGTCCGGGAGGTCGAATCAAACGCCGCTTCCTTGGGAATTAGCGGCCTCATCTACGGACAACCTTCAGATGGGTAAGTCGGGCGCCAAGTGAGTAGTTTTTGTGGGCTATTTCTGGGCATTTGAGGGGGTAAATTCCATGATAAAATTTGCAGAAACTGCCCTTAGCAAACGTCCTTAGCTTGTATCGATCGAACTCACTAAGCTCTGCCAGTACATTTTATCCTCTTCAGGGTCTCGCCCATTATAATATCTATTTTTATTAAATGTTACATTTGGGATTTCAATAATGTGGAATTTGGAAATATGGCCGAAGCCTTATCGGTGGTTACTGTGCTAGGATTAATTTCTCCATCTTTGGATATCTTTCGCCGGCTCCTCTCCCGGGCGTAGGCTGCTTGATAATAGATCGGTTGTTGTATTCTATCTCGTTCTTTGACCAAGGCGACACTGGTTAAGAAATCTAAAACGGCCAAATAAAGGGTAAGGAGTTCTCCCTCGTAAGGGCTTACCAGGACGAGAGAAATTCGGGTAGGACCCTAGCGGCGAAACGCCTCTTTGCATTGGGCGTCCCAATGGAAAACCTTTTTCAGAACCTGAAAGAATGATCAGCACTTGTCGCTGGATCTAGATACAAAGCAGCTCAGAGCAGCTATACTCCCAGTCAAACGTTGAATTTCTTTGGTGTTCGAAGGAGTTGCATGTCTAGCACGAATTTTATCTTATCTGGATTTGCCTCTATTCCTCAGCTGTTGACTATGAAACCCAAGAATTTTCCGGCTAAGACTCCAAAGGCACACTTGGTTGGATTTAACTTCATGTTATAGTTCTTCGGGACACAGCTTGACTTCGGCTAGGTGGCTACGTGGGGCTTAGCCTTAGCGAAACTTCCTGACATGTCATCTATATATACCTCCATGGTCTCTAATGCAGCCGTGACATTTTGTTCACTAGCCTGCGATGGGTGGCCCCTAGCGTTCTTCAACCCGAAGAATCACTTGAGTAACGATGAGTACCTTACCCGATCCACAAATAAGGTCTTCTCTTGGTCACTTTAGGGTCCGTCGATCTAGTTATATCCAGCGTCGCGAAGTTGAGAAGCTGCGTGGCGGTATGGCGATCCACTATAAGGTCGATTCGAGGTAGGGGAAAGCTATCTTTTGGACAAGCTCGGTTGACATCGGTGAAGTCAATGCAGAGTCACCATTTGCCATTTGCCTTTTTGATGAGGACTACATTAGCCAACCAGTCAGGGTATTCTACTTCTTGGATAGCTTTGGCTTGAAGGAGTTTGTTAACTTCTTCATTAATCATCTTCTGCCTTTCTGGGGCGAAACTTCTTCTTTTCTGTTTAACGGGCTTGAAGGAGGGACTAATGTTCAGCTTGTGTGTGATTACTGCGCGGTTAATTCCCCCCATATCCTCCTGCATCCAGGTGAATACTTCTATATTCTATTTTAAGAAGTGGATAAGGAGGTCCCTAACATCTTTGGCTAATTTGGATCCGATGTAAACGAGATGTTCTGGCTGGTCGTCAAGCTGTATCGGTTCTAGTTCTTTTGAGGGCATAGGTCGGATGCTTACCTCATCTCTCATGTCGAGCTTGTCCATGTAGATGTTACCAACCGCTTTTTGTTTCATTGATGCCGAGTAGCACTCCCTGGCTACGCGTCGATCTCCTCGAACCATTCCTACCTCATTCGCAGTGGGGAATTTGATAACCATATGATAGGCGGAAGGGACAACCCTTATGGCATTGAGGGAGGGTCTGCCCAATAGTATGTTATAAGATAATAAGGCATCCACTATGAGGAACCTTACTGCCAGGTTTAAAGACGGATCTCCCCAAAGTGAGCAATTCGCTGTAATCACCCCAGGTAGCACCCTTCTCCGAGAATCCCCGAGGTGGGCGTTGATTGGTTGTAGTTTCTCCTTTCCAATGCCCATTTTATCAGTCGACGAAGATGATGTCGCTGAGTTTCCGCTTGCTTAACAAGACCTGCGGTACTATTTTTTTGGCTACGACGGCCCTTATTACCAAAGGATCACACGTGGATGCTAGCAAATTCCTTCCACAATGGTCCGAAAAGGTTATGGTAGTGTCCAGCTGAGGGAGTTTGGATACTCGCTTATATTTCACTGCCCCGATCCGATGTCGCACAGATGAGCCTTCCAACAGCTAGACTCCCCTCCCCTCTTCAAACTCTAGGAGATCACCTGGATTTCTCCCAAGGGTTGCTAGTGTTAAGTTGGAGCTGGCTAACGAGGTGATGGGGGCGTGGGCCCGTCCGACCTTCCTGAGGCCAATGGCCGTGAAGACGCCCACGCCTGGACGTATTCACTTCCTTCCTCACCAATGCACCATCTGCTCTAAGGTCCATGATCCCTATGGAATTCACAATACTTAGTTGAGTCTCTTTGCTAGGTCCGTTTCATCTGAGACGACCACCTTAAAAACTTTTCTGGCGCAAATATTCACGAGGACCCGTGACACTTAGCCGGGCCAAGGGTGAATCATCAGGTGGATATTGCTGCTACAACTCGGGCTGAGGTAGGCCCAAGTGGTCCCTGACGTTGCCTCGTCTCTTTGGAAACCGTTCTCTGTTCTCCCTGTCCCTTCGTGGGGATCTATCCCTGTCTCCTCGTCTCCTAGGGCTCCACTCTCATCTTCTCGCCCCCTCGCTTTCTTTACGCGAAGAGTTTTCGCTAGACAAGGGCTTCCTCGTCAAGATGTATTTCGCTTTGGCGAGCAATCGATGAATACACATTTGAGCAATAATTATAGTAGAATTTAGTACATCCAAATCACAATTTACCCACATTCGCATAAGCAAGGATAGGTAATTTTTAAGTTCTTGTGTGTTTTTAGACTTCAGGCAGTTTGAGTCTAGAACATAAATGTACAAGGATGTATGTCCGGAAGCCAATATGAAGCACTGAGGATGTGGGCGAACAATTGATGGTCTCGAACCCAAAGAATGCTAGAAAAGCACTGTGTGGAATCATGTACCTAAGACATCATTTATGTGTACCATGAGCACTTTCAATAAAAGCTATAAATGTGGCAAAGTGTACCTAAGACACCCAAAATGTGTACCGGTACACCTGATCAAGAAATGGGCAGTAGCAAAAGTGTACCGGTACACCATTAAAGTGTACCGGTACACATGTATGAGAAGTGCGGAATGGGAGCGTAAACTGATCCTAACGCAGGGCATACTTGTCAATCATCCTCGAGTACCTAGATTAGATGGAGAGAGTATAAAAGCAAGAGAAAGGAGGGAGGAGGCAAGCCGACTCTAGGGTTAGGTTTTGCCAGAAGAGGAGTTTTCCATAGTTTTGTGTTGAATTCTAGAGATCCGCATTGGAAGATTCTTCCATTTGGTGTTTTTACCATCTGCCACTTGTAATCTTCGCCAGAATGGGCTGGGTTTGTTTTCCATTATAAGATTTCACATTTCATATCTTGTGATTTTGTAACCGAATCTATTTTCTCAAGTATTGTTTTTATGATTAACATCACTTCAATTATAACTGTTCTTATAAGTTCCATGGATTTCTAAACCCTTAATGCTGGGATTCTAAGGTGGAAACTCACCCTGATCAAAGTACTAATCCCTCAATTCTTCTTTGAGTTTCAATGGATTGGGTGATGTTATTCACTTGTGCAAATGAATTATGAAAAACCCTAGTTTGGCATATTCTTGACAACGTGTGAACGAGATCACTTTGGTACACGTTGTGCTTGATTACAAATGCAAACTAAAGGTTCGTGTTAATGGGGAACAAGTGATCAACATTATTCAATCATCCTTCTTTTCAAAAGAGCGTTTAAAGATAAATCTTCCATCAAAGACCATTTATCAATGGTTCCTAGATGAGTTGTAAAATAAGAGGTGGGATTTATTTGGTCAGAAGTGAGTGGAATCCTAAGAATACCAGCGTTCGTCTTCTATTTTTCTAAAACATTCAAATCGATCAATCACTTGATCAGTAACCTGACCCTACAATTTCCCTTAATTTACACTTTTTGTGGAGAATAGCTCTGCTGGTCAATAAAATTAGACCACTCCCTGTGGAAATTACCTGTGGAATACCACAGTATTACAATGCTGGACAACTGTGATTCCTACGCTTGGGAATAAAATTAGGCATACTAATTAGGACGAAGCATTTTTGGTGCCGTTGTCGGGAGTACCTTGGCGAGCACCTTGGCCATGCTTACCTAAGGGTTCTTTGAGATGGAATACATCAGGTGCTTTACATTGCATCTGGCAGGCTTGATGAAGTGGTGATGGCAGACTTCTCATCTGGGATGTCTACCTTTAATGACTATGTGGTTAAACCTCACAGGCGTGAGACCTCGGGTTCTCCTGTGAACACGCATGGTCGACAAGTGATATCTCGGCTTCCTATCGTCACGAGCTCCCAGATGGAGTGGGAGGCAGAACACGATGGATAACTCTACGAAGGATGAGATTGGCGATGGGGAGTCACGGTAGACGGTATGTCGGGCCTTTTAGAGTGATGGTGAAGGCTCTGCATCTCACGTAGTCCTGGTATCCGTGTAGCTCCATCTCATTCTTGTAGGTATTGAGGTGGTCTACAGGATCGTTAATCACGCCCCGATCCGGCCCGACCGATTGGCGGATCGAACCCGAAGTCGAGGCGTGATGCTATCTATACTATATCTATATACTTTACTGTACTGGGACTCTCATTGACCTATTCTTTCGGAGGCGTGCCTTCTTTGTAGTATACAAATAATTTAATAATAACAAAAATCATTTTACATATCTGAAGAACTACCACGGAGTGGTGTCATCACAATTATACACATATCTGAGTCCATTTACCTATACATTTTAAACTTTTCTATTACAAAACATCGAAATTTGTGGGCGTATTTGGTGAGCACCTATCTCTGAGTCGGCTGCTTTGCGTGTGGAATGTCTGTCCTCTATCCTTGTCTTACGCCTGTACCTGCAGCGGATTGAACACCCGTGCTAAGCTTTACGGCTTAGGTGGGAACATAAGCATGGACAACCACCAATGGTATTTATCCACGAGCTTATTCATATGCATTTCATATATACATTCATATTTTACATAACTTTAATTACTTATCTATCACGTATACTTTACTGTGCATGTCGATCTCTTTAAATTTATATTCTATGTCTTTGACATATCTTTTATCTATACTATTACCGTATTCCTGTTTCTATGCTTTACATATCCTATACTTATTATATTGTTCCTTTCATGTTCGTATTACATTGCATGTATCATATACTTTCATATAACTTTATCTTATCTTATCCTGTCGTTTATCTACATTCTTATACTTTTCATATACGATACTTTTGTTTGCTTTCATATGATACTTTTCATGTACTATATTTTCCTATGTTTTCCATATACTATACTTTTCATATACCTTTCTCTTTTATCTACTTTTTGTACTTTACTAGTTCATATCCTTTTCGTGTTCTATACTTTGTACTTCTATATACTATATATTCATGTCACATTTCATTTCCTATCTTTGTTTTCTGTTATACTTTTCATATGGCTTTCTCTTCTTTATCTTGTCCATATGCTTTTCTCTTTTATACACTGTCATCTAGTACATTACTTCTTGTTTTTGTTACTGTCTATACTTTCATCGCATAGCAGTGCTATGCTTCTCATATCATGTCATATGTTCTATACATATCATTTCCTTTTTGGTTTCATGTCTGCAAATACCTTAGAAGCGGATACGGGAAACTATGTGTGCCGAAGGTACTATCAACTGTGCCGGCGGTGATCTCACGTACGATACCGGAAGGTATCGTCAGCACATGCGAGACGGTGACCTATGCCATATGCTATGTCGGTACCCCAGTACTATCAGCATGCGAGGCGGTGATCTCTGTCTATTAATGGTGACCCTTGCGGGAAATTTTTGATCAACGGGATCTATATCATCGACCAAGCAGACCTCGATATCTGTCTATGAATATCTTTGCGGCAAGCTGTATCTTCCTAGGCACCTTATCTATCCCTCTACCGGTCCTAAGCGGACAATTAGCTTTATTACATTTACGTACATATCTCATAAGCATGAATAACTATTGTTATCATATTTGCTTATGCATATATACTATCGTTACTTTACTCGTATTCGTTTCTCATATGCAGCAGCTTCATATTCTTTATTCTCATATTTCTCTATAATACACATATTCATATCCTTTTCTATCATTTAGTTTTGTCTATCATATATCATGAATGCATCTATGCACTCTTGTATTCATATATTCATATATATCTTTCTATATTCATATCCCTTTATATCATTTATGCATTTCTATCATATTCCTTTATACGTTTCTATCATGATTTAGCTATGCTTGTACTTTCTATATTCCTATCATGTATGTTTTTATTCATTCATATATTCATATCGTATACGCTTATATTCATATACTTTCCTATACATGCTTCTACTATCAGATGCCTTTATATTGTATTTCATGTACTTTTCCATATTACTTACTCTGTCATGTCTTGACTATGTCTATCATTCTTGTACCAGTACTTATTCCTATGCTTTGTCATCTTTTACTTATCTATATCGTTCTTATCATTTATACATTTCTATCATGTGTTCCTAGCATGTTTCATCTTATTCCTTTCGTTATGTCTATTATATAGTCATATCATATAATCCTATATTCATATCATTTCACGATATTCCTATCATTTTGTGTACTTTAGACTATCATATCTTATGACATATCCTATATTCATATCGCTTCATAATCATTGAACTATTATCATGCTATGTTGAACATATATACATATTGTTTCTATAACACCGTGAGCAAGTTGGATTCATTTTCGGTCACCAACTGTGCCTGACACTATGTCCTTGCCAATCATTTAAATTTAAGGTGCTAAGGTTATTCAACTAGAATCACGGTCGAACAGAGACTGAGATTACGTCACGGCTGCTTCGGACTACTCTATGTTCAATGGATGCAGAATTTGACTTGAACATGGCCCCACTTCCCGAGTGAATTTTGGGCCACTTAGAGTCAGAATTTGGAATGCTTATTAAATATGCTTTGTTCTCCTTGAAGTCTATTTTACGTAGCCACTTGAATCACTCAAATCGGATAGAAATGATGAGTTATGGCCAAAATACAAAAACTGGTCAGTAGGAAACGAACAAGTTCTACCGATAGAACTTAGCTACCGGTAGAACTTGATCAAAAAATGACCAGTAACGAAGTTGTACCGGTAGAACTTAAGTTCTACCGGTAGAAGACACCCGAGAATGCCCAGAATGGGTGTTTTCTCACCTATTTTTCCATGTTTTGATATCCAATCAACTCTACCCTTCAAACACACATCAAAACCATTTCAAATTCACTTTGGAATCTCTTTTCTATTCAATTCATCTCTCAATTACATATATTTCTTCAAAAATCTTCCATGAATTTCCCCCCAACGCTCTAATAATAGGGGTTATGACCATACACAACCAAACATGATGATTAGTTAGGGTTTGTTTCTAAACCCTAACTAATTTACCTATTAACCATGAATTCATCCTTAAAGGAGGGTTCTATACTTTGCTTATTACTCTTTATGGTTTTATCCACTTTACTTTCTATAATTGTTGGGTTAGGATGAAACCCTAGCAAAAAAACTCCCTAGATTTAGACAAGGTGTAACCATCAAAGCATGGAAATTCATACATAAATTCAGTTTCTATACTAAAGGTCATAGTTCCATACCTTTTTGGTCCTCCATCTTCTTCCTCTTCTCTTCTTCTCTCTTCCTCTTCCTCTTCTTCTCTCCTTTTGCTCTTCTCTCTCTCTCTCTACGGTTTCCTCCTCTCCCAAATGAGACCAATTTGGTCTTAAATCCATCTTTTTAGTTAAGGCCATGTTTGGCCAAGTCAAAAACTCATTTTTGACTTAAGTTTTCATAATTCCATTTTAAGCCCTTCATTCTCTTATATTTCAATTCCATCTTTTCTCTATTTCCATAATGGCATATAACTTATTGATTTATATCATTTGGCATATAACTTATTGATTCGCCATTTATATCTCAGGTAGGTAAAGACCACTTTACCCTTGTCTCTAATATTAATTCGGGTCTTTGTTTTATTTTCGAAAATTCATATTTAGCTTTAATATACCCTAAACAAGTCAGAAAGCTTTGTGGTATATTTCGGGATGTTACACGTTCATTCAAGTCAGCGTTTCAATGCGAGGCATTCTAAACCGTCGGAGGAAGTGTAGTACCTCGGCCGTGAACAGGGATTCTGTTTGTTGCACCAAAGCATCCATGGAGACTGGAGCTCGTCCTTTTACAGTTTCCTTCATGTGGCTGAGCTCTTGTTGGATGTCTCGGAAACGCTGCTCCCATGATCGTTCCTATCTCACATTGACAGGATGGGTTCATTGCCTGCATTGTCCTTACGGGGAATTCCGTCATTCTGATCTCAGGGGTTTGTAGGGATCATGCTCCTCGGCTTGGCTAATTTCTGCTTCTCCATCAACGTCTCGAGGAGCGTCATGGTGTTGTTGTTCTTCCTACGGTCGTTGCATTTGTCTAGTGAGTTCCTCCAAGTCTCTCAGCAAAAGCTGGTTAGTGAGACGGAGTGCCTCCATCTCGTCAGTATTGGCCTATAGAGTTTCGAGAGCGTCTCTTGGTGGTCGACTATCTAGGTCGCCCTGCTGGTCTTGCGTCCTAGGGGGGTTGGCGTGACTCCTGCTTATGTTTCGGGTCAATACCATAAATCACTGAGAATTTAGTTTTATTTGTAAAGGAACAGTCGTTCCCACAAATGGCGTCAAACTGATAGTGCTTTTCTCTGAATCTTTGGGTTTGGAGCTTCTTTGGTCGTTGAAATGCAGGATCGTCGCACAATACAACACACCGCTGAAAGGGTGATCCAGCGGGGGTGTGCCGGTCGCCCCTCCGATGGCTAAGTCAGCTTCTTTCTTATGAAAATGAAAGAATTCAATTGTTTTTGGGCGTTATTGTAACACCCCAAATTATACCCTAACAGTTTTATAACATGTTTTGGGTATAATAAACGTAAAGTATATTTATTGAATAAAATAAAGATAAAAACAGTAGGAATATCGTAAGTTAAATTACAAATAATAAAGAAGATTTGAGGCTATTGTAAAAAAATATTATAAATTGATTTGCAAATATTATAAGAGTTGGAGGACGAGAAGTAAAATAAAAAAGGGGATAAGATGAATAAGGATAAGGCAAGAAAGAAATATCTTTATTTTGGTCTTGGAAAAGAGCAAATCGAAAGAAAGAAGAAGAAGAGAAGAAGAAGATGCAATTATGGAATTTGAGTATGGAGTACGGATACATGTCTTGGGTTTATGGAATGTGAATATTTGTATGAATATACATGTCTTGAGTTTGAAACTCCACGATCTCATTTCTTGTTAGGATTAAGTTGAGAAGAGCTCTAATGATCCTAGATATGTGCTTTAGGAAGAGATGCAGTTGCAAGTTGAACCAAGAAAATTCCCTGTGCGATCATATACAGTAGCCGGACCTTAGAACGAGTTTTTAGGTTAAGTAAAGGGAATATGAAGTAAGTCCTTCGATGGGAATTGTAGCCACATCAATTACCTTGATGTTAGGCTTGAATTTCTCGATTTACGGACCTCTGTAGGCCAAGTTAGAGTCGGCACTGCGAGGTCGACCCGGCTAAATCTGGTAGGGGGTGAGTTCTGTGGTTCAGGACAGCTTTAGCCGGACCCTTGGGCAGTTTTGAGACCAGAAATAAGATAATTTTGAGTAAAATTACTTCTTGGAAATTGTAGCCACATCAAGGAACTTGATGTTAGGCTTTAATTTCTTAATTCGGACTCGGTAGACCCGAGTTATGGTCTTTTTACTCACGATTAGTCAAATGGGTGCAGGTCGACCATAGAGATGCCGTCTGTAAGTGGGTTAGGCACTGTAAATTCGTCGAGGTCTGAAGAGGTCGTCACTTGTAGAATTAAGTCGGTCGCAGTAGAAATTAAGTGATTGGGAATCTGTAGGGGTCATCGAGATCACAGGGTCGTCGAATCACTTGTAGAGTCGTCGAGATCTGAAGAGCTCGTGAACTTAAGGTCATATCTCCTTCGTTTAACTCCGGGATGGCGTTTCTGACCCATGAAAGCCCATTGAGTCGCTAATCCATCCATATGCCTGAGGAGATTATTAGATGTCAGACTAAGGTGTCATACCGAGCTCGTCACCAGTGCAACTACTACCAAGTCACCACAAGATCGACCGGCATGACCTCCAACTCGAAGGTCATATCTCCTTCGTCTAACTCCGACATTTGGGTGTTCTCTGGACTCTATGGAAAGCCCATTGAGTCAAGAATCCATCCATATGCCTGAGGATATTATTAGATATCAGACCAAGGTGTCAGACCGGAGCTCGTCACTTCCAGTGCAGCTAGTCGGGCCCAGGTCAGCTCGTCAAGATCGACTCGCGCATGACCTCCCAACTTCGAAGGTCATATCTCCTTCAGTTCGAACTCCGATTGGGGTGTTCTCGACTCCCATGGAAAGCCCATTGAGTCAAGAAACCATACATATGCCTGAGTGATATTATTAGGATGTCGATCGAGGTGTTAGACTGAGCTCGTCACTTCCAGTGCAGCTCGTCACCCAGTCCGCCTGTCAAGATCGACCGCGCATGACCTCCAACTTTGAAGGTCATGACTTCCTTCTGCTCGAACCTGATTTGAGTGTTCTTGACTCTATGGAAAGCCCATTGAGTCAAGAATCCATCCATATGCCTGAGGATATTATTAGATGTCAGACCGAGGTTAGACTGAGCTCGTCACTTCAGTGCAGCTCATCAGTCCAGGTCAGCTCACAAGATCGATCACGATGACCTAACTTTAAGGTCATATCTCCTTCGTTCGAACTCCGGATGGTGTTCTTGGACTCTATGGAAAGCCCATTGAGTCAAGAATCCATCCATATGCCTGAAGAAGATATTAGATGTCAGACCGAGGTGTTAGACTGAGCTCGTCACTTCAAGCAGCTCGTCGTCAGTCGCCTCGTCAAGATCGACGCATGACCTCCAACTGAAGGTCATATCTCCTTCGCTTGAACTCCGACGGTGTTCTTGACTCTATGGAAGCCCATTGAGTCAAGAATTCATCAATAGACAGCTTGATAAGATTGAACTCATATTAGTTCCTATTAACACGGAAAACAGTAGGCAAAGTACAGGTAACCATAGTTGGTTTGTATTATGAACGCCTATTATGAATTCATAAATAGCTCATAAAAGATAATAAAGTGTAAGCACAGTTATTTACGCATATAATGCAAGATGAAAATGTAAAGATATGAATAACTGATTGTATATATATCTCATATGATTACCGAATGGTCAATAATTATTCAGAATATGAGATATATAATCGAACATAAAATACATATCGATTGTCTGGCTAGAACCCTGGGCAGGAGGGATACGGGCACGCCTATTAGGGAAAAATAGTCCGGCAGCTACAAGTTCTGATATTCCGGCCCCGTTGTCGATGAGATAGGATCCCGTTGATCACGTGCGGGTCTCCGAGTGGTCACCACAAATAAACCGCCTCGACATAGTCAAATTGCCTCAAATGTTGATGATACCTTCGCATATTATATATTACAAATAGCTCCGCCTCACGACCACCGTTTCATACAAGAATATAGCGCCTTCGGCTCATGGATTATAGTTTCGTATTCACTTCTTAAGGTTTATGCAGCATATGAAACATAAAAAGAAATCGACTGGCATATAAAGGAAATGTGTAAAAATACATGATACGATATGAAGATAAAGACTGCATGTGATTTACGTGATACACATAAGAATAAAGTAAGAGTGACAAATGACATGAAAAGTATATGGAAGATGATAAGAAATGAAACTGATTATGAAAAGTATATATATATATATATGAGAAATGACAAGAACTTGTACATGCTATATGTGTTATATGCATTTGTATAGAAGTGTGATGACCCTTAATAGAGGTCATTCATGTGTATTAATTCCCACTAAGCGTAAAGCGCACCCGTGTTCAACCGTGCACGTAAGAGGAAACAGAGACGTGACGATCCACATCGCAGCCAAAGGCCACACATCAATAGGTGCCCACCGGAAGACCTTGTGTCTATTTTGTATATGAAATTTCAGAAACTAATGTAAATATTGTAAATGCTGAACATTTCCATATTTGGAGCTTGTATATATATTTGTAACCACGCTACGTAATGTAACAATACAAGCAATTGTTTAACATTATATGATTATGCAAGTGTAAAGGTTATAAGTATGATAAAAAGAGTGGACCTCACTGACATCCTAGCGCCAGTCAAGGCCACAGCTTGCTGCATCGAGCATCCCTGATGGTTCGACCCGCCAATCTGCCTGATCGATAAAGGGTGCTCACAGCTTTTAGTGGTATCGTAGCCTAGGTTTAAAGGCTTTCCGAAAAGCCTAAGTTTAGGTGGCCTGAACAGAGCATATAAAATAGAAAAGCCTGCGGTTTAGTAATGTGTGGGCCTCGATGTGGATGTCCTTTGTTTTGTATAGATGGATCGTCCCGAAGAAGCTGCTGAGAGTGTCAACCCAATGGAACAAAGTGGTTACTCGCCTCGAACCTTCGTAAAGTAATGTACCTAATGAACCCACCTGAAGCCTCACGAGAATATCGCAAGATACGGGTTCGGTTTCGATGGATCGACCTTCCTAAAGCTCCAATAGACACAAGAAGAAGATATGGAGCGTGAGGAATTCCATGGGTCGAGCATGGAAGAGCCGTATAGTCGAATTCGCTAGAAAGCTGTAGAGAGGGTATTAGAAGAGGTTAGATGTCCTCCGAATGCAGAGCATCATGTGCGCCTCACCTATCGCAGGCGAGGCACAAGGATCGTGGAAACTAGTACTCAAAAGTCCAAGGATTCCAAATCCCCTGACATGGGAATTCTTTGTCCAAGAATCTGTGACAAAGTATGTTACTCGAGATGCATAGGATTCCAAGTGGAAACAGCTTCCAAATTAAGCAAAGGAGCTTATCTATATCGAATATGAAAAAGAATTTAAACATCTTAGTAAATACGCACCTGACTGGTCCTCACCGAGGCATTTCTGTAGGGCAATTTGAGGATGGACTCCATGATTCCATCAAGAGGTATTTCGCACCTATGACTTCCCCTCTCCAAACAGCTGATTTTATCACTGTCCAAGCCGCAATGAAAGTAGAGAGACTAGAAACGAGCAACAAAGAAAGATTTCAAAAGAAGAAGTTTAGAGAGCTTCGCCCCCTGAAAAAGAGCTAGAGAATCTCCACCAACTGGGACATAGTTTCGGGCCTCGCAGGTAGAAGGCAAAGGTCCAATGCAGCACGTAGCACGTGCAGAGGTGCTTCAGCTTGGACAGGAGAAATTCCGTAATGCCCTCATTGCCATAAAAGGCATTTCGGGGAGTTTGCGTGATATTGACAGGAGGGTGTTTTAGGTGTGGGAAGCTCTGAGCATTTGAAAGCACGTTGTCCCCGAGAGTCGGGATAATAAGCCAACAAGGAAGTGGCAAGAGGAAGATCTCATTTTCTGACCACTTCGACTCGTGACCGGGTGTGGGTCGTAGTTCATCTCACACAGAGGACGAGGAGGCATAAGGTCTAGTCAAGATCGCCCTATGCCTACAAAGACCAAAGACGGGCATATGCTATGAAGGCTCGTGAGGACCGTATCGTTCTCGAGGTTATACCGGTATATTTACTTTATATGATATGTAGATGCATTTATCGATCGATCCTGATTCAATTATCCATATGTGTGCATGGAGCATGTATTTGACAAAGTACCAAAGAATGGAGAAATTAAAGATATGACACGCATGTAACTAGTCCATCACAACGTTAGTGTGAATAACATATATAGAAATCTGTCCCATCGTTATACAACAAAAGAGTCTCGCCGATTCGATAACCTTTTACCCTTCCGGTGAGTTCGACCCGATTCTAGAATGGATCAAGTTGTCTAAGCACCGAGCCATCGGGATTGTGACAAAAGACTTAGGGTGTATTGAGGATGCTCGACTGCATCGAGGTAATAGTACAAGGCATCGGATCAAGTGTAATGCTCCAATGTCATCCCACTATGCAAGCTAGAGAATTACGAGAAAGGACGTGAGACATTAAGCTTGATACTGACTCAAAGAGAGGTCAAGTCGATGTAGAAAAAGATCCCAAAGAGTAAGGAATTTCCAGATGTATTCTAAGAGTTACTGTGCATTCCACAGAGAGAGAAAGTGACTTAGCTATAGAAATCGTACTGTGAACAAATTCCTATGTCAAGGGCAATCAGACAGACGTGTCTAACCTGAGTCGAAAGAGTTAAAGAATCAATTGCAAGAACTTTTAGATAAAGGATTTATCCACCCAAAGGTGTCCCCTCGGGGCACCTCGTTTTATTTGTGAAAAGAAAGATGGCACCTACTGACGTGCATCGACATCTGGGCAGATTAATAAGGTGACAAAGGAAAACAAGTACCCATTGGTCGAGAATTGAAGACTTTGACCACCAAAGGAGCTGTGTCTTTCTAAGACACCCGATCGTGGTATTATCAGTTGAGGGTAAAGGAAAGAGATGTGCCGAAGACTGCATTAGAACCCGATATGGTCATTATGAGTTTTCGTCATGCCATTCGTCGACTTCAATGCATCTAAGCAAGATTCATGGATTTCTGATGAATAGTAGCCTTCCGACCTCCCATGTGACCAATTTGTCATGGTTTTTGACGATGACATCCTGTATTCTAAGGATGCACAGAACATGAACAACACCGAGAATAGTCTTAGAGACGTTACAGAGTAGTTATATGCTAAGCCCAAGAAATGTGATTTTCGCTAAAGGAAGTCTCATTCCTAGCCATATTGTGTCTACCGAGGGTATAAGAGTCTTGACTCGCTTAAGATCGGGCGGCCAGGACTGGAAATCACCTCAAATGTAACCGAGGTGAGAAGTTTCTCGGGCTTACCCTATATTATGTAAGATTTGGGTGGAGAGGTTTTTCTTGGCCATAGCTTCTCCGCTCACCAAGTTACTCAGAAAGGAATAAAGTTTCAGCCGACATTAAATGTCGAATAGTTTTCAACAATAAAGAATGTTGGTTAGCACCGCATCGACGCAACCTACTTCGTGAAAAGAGTATACTCAGAGGAGCGATGCTCGCATCAATTTAGGACGCCGTATTAATGCAAGATAGGGAGCAAAGGGCTTATGCGTCTGCACAGGCCAGCCACATGAACAAAATTATCCCACCTACGACCTGAGCACCACAGAAGGTTTGCTTTAAAAATATGATGACAACAATAGACACACAGAAAGGTAGAATTTACACCGATCATAAGAGTTCAAGTACTTAAGTAACTAAAGAGTTAAATTTGAGACAAATGTGAGGTGGTTGTAGTTATTAAAGGATTATGACTCCAGATCATGACACATCCCTGAAGGCTAATATAGTAGCCGATAAAGCTTTGGGTCGAAAGACGCGTTGGTAGCAAATGTCACTACAAAGATGCTGATCGGAGATTAGTGATGATGGAGCCATGTTAGCTCAATTAGGGTGCTTTAACCCGTTTTAAAGCAAATGATTATAGATTTAAAATGCGATGAAGAGTTACGTAAAAATTTACGTATGGTTAGAGATGGTGACAAGACTCTGAGTTTTTAGAGAAAGAAGTCGGAAGTTTCAGGATTTTAATAGATTATGTGCCGATGATAAAGAGCTAAAGAAAGAGTTGCTATTTGAGGCTCATAATACAGATTACTATGCATCCGTAGAGGGAATAAGATGTACCAGACTTGAAACAGTTTACTGGTGGAAAGGAATGTTGAAGAGACGTGATCAATATGCGCCTAAGTGCCTGACGTGTCACTGAAGTCAAAGTCAACACCAAGTGCCAACAGTTTGTTAAATCTCCCTCCCACCCTCAATGGAAGTGGGATAACACATGGATTTTGTGTCTGGGTTTTCCCTCACACAACAAAACATGACTGTTTGGGGTGATCAGAGATGTGCCTCACAAAGTCGGCCCATTTTATACAAAATGATCGACTATTCTATTGATCGACTAGTCGAAGTTATATGTAGATGAGATTGTGCGACAGACGGTGTGCCAAGAAATCTATTGTGCCTTGACAGAGATCCAGGATTTACGTCAAGGTTCGAAGGAATTACAACACTTTTTAGCACTAAGTCGAATTTTAGTACTCCGCATTCCATCCGCAAATGCATGGACAAATGTGAGAGATTGATTCGTGTGTCAAGATATGCTTTTCGAGGTTGTGTCATGGAATTTTCGAAGTCGATAGGTATATTCCATTGATGAATTCCGGGCCATAGTCATAGTTTACCAAGCATCGTACGGCACCATATGAAGCCGCATGGCTCGGAATGTAGAACTCTCAGGTAATGGGATGTAATTCGAATGAGCGTAAAATCGACAGGTCCGTACATAGTAAAAGATACGTATTATAGCATGTTTATTCTGCCAGATAGGTTGGGAAGGCTACTGATCACAAAAGTCAGACGCTAACCTAAAGAGGAGAGATATCAATATAAAGCTCGGGACAAGGTCTTCTTAAAGGCATCACCATGGAGGAAAATTCTTAGGCTCATCGTAGCGTCGAGTCCAAGGTCTATGTGGCCATATGAGATTTGAACGATCGCCCCGTGGCTTATCGATTGGTGCACTCACGTAGTCACACCACGATGTTTCATGTGCTCGATGCTTCCTGAGATACCGTCTCGATGAGTCGCACATACTACCAAAGGCAAGGAAATACAAGTACAAGAAGATTCATCATATGATGAGGAGCCAAAGACCATTCCGCTCTGAGAGGTGAAATCAATATGAACAAAAAAAAAAAAAAAAAAATTAAGTACCATGAGTAAGTCTTCCAAGAACACCATGGTAGAGAAGAAGCTACTGGGAGCCATAAATCATGAGAGCACAGATTCCAGAACTCTCTCTGGTCAGTATGAATTTCGAGGATCTAAATTCTTTAAGGGGGAGAGTCAGATTCCAAATTATACCCACGCTTTATAATATAAAGTTTGGGTATAATAAACGTAAAGGTATATTTATTCGAATGAACAAAGGTAAAAACAAAAGTAGGAATATGCATAAGTTAAATTACAAATAATAAAAGAAGATTTGAGGCTATTGTAAAAATATTATAAATTGATTTGTAAATATTATGTGAGTTGAGGACCAAAGTAAAAATAAAAGGGGATAAGATCAATGAAGGAGTACATCAAAAGAAATATCTTATTTAGTCTCTGAGAAAAGGAGCAAATACTAAGAAAAGCAATAGTTAGCAGAAGATTATTAGTGTATGAATCTATAATGGGCACGATACATGTCTCTGGGGTTGTATGGAATGCATTATTTGTATGAATATACATGTCTTGGGTTTGGAAACTCCCAATCTCATTTCTTATGATTGTTGAGAAGAGCCTAAGTTAGATCCGTGGATATGTGCTTTAGGAATAATAAGTTGCAAGTTGAACTAAGAAAATTCTCTATTTTTGATCATACAAAGAATTTTTTAATCTAGAACGAGTTTTTAGGTTAGAAAGTAAGTAATGAAGTAAGTCCTTCTGATAAATTGTGGCCACATCAATTAAATTGATGTTAGGCTTTTGAACTTCTCTCTCGATTTGGACCGTAGACTAATTTATACCCTTTTATCGAGGTCACCCCAAATTTCCAATCGGTAAATGTGGCTCGCCAATTCTAGTCAACTAGCCGGACCTTAGAACAAGTTTGAACCAGAAATAAAGAGAATTTGGAAGTAAGTCCTTCGAAATTGTAGCCACATCAAGGAACTTGATGTTAGGCTTTGAATCTCTAATTCTGACCCAGAGACCAAGTTATGGTCTTTACCCGAATAACAAATCAAAAGAGCTCACCATGAGTCACCCCAGAGGTCGTCGCACTCGTAGGTCACAGTTCCGAAGAGGTCGTCCAGAGGTCGCCAGGTCCTGTAGAGGTCTTCAGTCCCGTAGGGGCCGCCGATCTCGTAGGGGCTGTCGATCCCTGTAGAGGTTGTCGCATCCTCGAAGAGCTCACTGGTCGTGGTTGACTATGCATGACCTCTAACTTCTAAGGTCATATCTCCTTCGTTTGAACCCGATTCAAAATTTCTGACTCTATGGAAAGTTCATTGAGTCAAGAATCCATCCATATGCCTGAGGAGATTATTAGATGTCAGACCATGTGTCAGACCGAGCCTGCCACTTCAAGCAGCTCGTCGGCTCAAGCTCACTCTTCAAGATCGATCGCGCATGACCTCCAACTCTAAGGTCATATCTCCTTCGGGTTCGAACTCCGATTTCTGTTCTTGACTCTATGGAAAGCCCATTGAGTCATGAATCCATCCATATGCCTGAGTATATTATTAGATGTCAGACCAAGTGTGCCAGACCGAGCCTGTCACTCAGTGCAGCTCGTCGGCCCTGTGTCACTGTCAAGATCGACCGCGCATGACCTCCAACTCTAAGGTCATATCTCCTTCATTCAACTCCCGATTTGCGTTCTCGATCTCATGGAAAGCCCATTGAGTCAAGAATCCATCCATATGCCCGAGGATATTATTAGACGTCAGACCGAGGTGTTAGACTGAGCTCGTCACTTCAGTGCAGCTCGTCGCCCAGTCGCCTTCAAGATCGATCGCGCATGACCTCCTCCAACTTCTAAGGTCATATCTCCTTCGTCTGAATTCGATTTGGTGTTCTTGACCATGGTCATTTGAGTCACAATCCATCCATATGCCTGAGGAAGATATTAGATGTCAGGACTGAGGTGTTAGACCGAGCTCGTCACTTCAGTGCAGCTCACTACCCAAATACCTCGTCAAGACTCACCATGACCTCCAACTTCTAGTCACATTCCTTCTTCAACTCCGATTGCGTTCTTGGACTCTGCGGTTTCATTGAGTCAAGAATCATCCATATGCCTGAAGAAGATATTAGATGTCAGACCGAGGTCTTAGACTGAGCTCGCCACTTCAAGGTGCTGTCGTCAGCCTGCCGTCAAGACTGACCGCATGACCTCCAACTCTAAGGTCATCTCCTTCGCTGAACTCCCCATTCAAGTGTTTCGACTCTATGGAAAGCCCATTGGAGTCAAGAATTCACCCAATAGATAGCTTGATAAGATTAACTCAGCATAGTTCCTATTAACACGAAAACAGTAGGCGTACAGGTAACTATGCTTATTTGTGGTTTATGAACGCCATTATGAATTCATAAATAGCTCATAAGTATACAAAGTGTAAGCATAGTTATTTATGCATATAATGAAGTATGAAAACGTAAAGATATTAATAATCGATTAGATATATCTCATATGATTACCAATGACAATAATTATTCTGAATACGAGAGATATATAATCGAACATAAAATACATATCGATTGGCTCATAACTGGGTAGGGATAGATTTCGGCATTTATTAGTAAAAAAATAAGTCCAGCAGCGATACAAGCTTCGACATATTCCACTCAAGCCGCCGGGATGGTAGATAGATCCCGTTTGGATCACTAAGGGCTCCGAAAGGGTCACCACGCTCCGGCCCTCATGGATAGTCACCGTCTCGACCGCTGATGATACCTTCTGCAGATTATATTACGTCCGCCCCTCATGGACCACTCAAGCGACATAAAGGGAATATAGCGCCTGTGCCCCCTTTATGGATTATAGTTTCCTCGTATCCACTTCTAAGGTTTACGCAGATACGAAACATAAAAAGCAAATCGACGAAGATATGCAAAGGAAATGAGAATACATGACATGATATGAGAAGCATAAAGACCGCTATGTGATGACAAGATACGCTACAAGAATAAGAAGTAAAGTACAAGTTGACATGAAAAGTATATGGAAGATGATAAGAAATGAACCTGATTATGAAAGTATATATATATATGAGAAATGACAAGAACTCAGACATGCTATATATGTGTTATATGCATTTTGTATAGAAGTGTGATGACCTTAATAGAGGTCATTCATGTGTATTAATCTCCACTAAGCTGAAAGCCTAGCACTGTGAATCTAATCCGTGTGTGCATTTGCAAGAGGAAACCGCAGGGACAGGGACAATCCACATCACAGTCAAAGGCCACACATCAATGTGTGCCCACCGGAAGACCTTTAGGTCTATTTTTGTATACTTAAATTTTGTAAACCAATGTAAATATCAAATGTTGAACATTCTTACATTTGGAGCTTGTATATATATTTTGTAATCCGCCGCTACATCGTAATACAAGTTAATTGTTTAACATTATATGATTATGCAAGTGTAAGGTTGCGTATGATAAAAGAGTGACCTCACTTGACATCCTATGCCGAGTTAGGGCGTCACGCCTTAGTGGCATCGAGCATCCCTGATTTGGTTCTGACCCGCCTAACCCGGGCCAGACTGGACAAAGGGTGTCATGCTTATCACTAGCACCTTATAAGAGAATGGGCCTGTGATTTATAAGGGGAAATAGTGGTTACTTTCCTTGTTAGGTGGTGATATGGTATCTCGATATCTCTCCCATTGGGTAAGGAGTTTCCTTTCCCTTATCATGGACCGACTGTTAAGGGATAAAGGAGGAGTCGTGATCATGTAAGATCCTTCTTTCTTAATCCGTGGGGCGCGGATCATGGAGACTGGGCATTTTTCCTTTCACACGAGTTTTTTGGGCCGCCTATATCACTTGATTACCTGGCATGGTGGTTTCAATTCTAGCCCGCATCAGCCAGACTTAGCATGGGTAGGATCTCACCGTGGCCGTAATTTTCTTTATCGTATTTGTGCCTTAATTCCCTTCATAAGGCGGATGTTTGGGCTTACGTCCTGGGCTTACGCCCTGGGCCTGTGCACATGTTGTTTTCTACCCCATCACTAATGAAGACAATTCCTCTTATTCCGGCTGTTTATAAGGGAATTTCCTCTAAGCTTTTGTTTGATTTCCTCTATTAAATTTAGATTTGGCTCATTAGGTGTGTAAAAACATGCGTTGCATTTCAGCTGTGGTCCAGGTAAATGCTGCTGCGCATCACCTTATGTGGCTATGATGACTAAGGCCACCGAACATGTGCATTTTCTCTTATATTTCTTCACAAACTGTGAAATGCATGGCAACCAGAACCTACTAACCCGGCCAGGACCATTTCCAGGTTCCTTTCCTTTCACTTAAAGTTCCTTTACCTTCTCTTTTGCTTACGGTATGGTCTTCTGGTTTCCTTTTTGATAGTGGGACGTGCCATTTTAACCATTTCTATTTGACTATTGTTCTTTTCTTTTCCTTTCTTTTTTTTCTTTTTTGCTACCACTCTTTAATATTATGGAGAAAATGAGTGGAAATGGATTATGTGCTTAGCTTGGCTAAATCAAACCATAAAAGCGCATTTTTTTTCATTTTATATCAAACATTTCTTGTAGAGATTGTTATTAATCTTCATATGGGGGACATAGCTGTATGTTCTTTCAACATCTACCTCCTCCTAGCTGCTTGTTGGTCACCTCCTAGTTCTCTGTGCCTTTCATGTATACTTCATTGGGGTAATAGTGCTGGCTGATATGTTTACAGAATGCTGTAACACTATTACGATGAATGTACATCGTACACTGTCAGGTCATTGCAGTGAAAGTTCTGATATATGATGAGAGTCATGGTGGTGGTTCTGATATATCTTTCTGATATATCTCCAATAAAATAATAAAAGCATGTAATGGAATAAGATAAAAATGCCTCTCCTGGGTTGAGTTTATTTAATGTAACATGGGTTGAGTTTATTTAATGTAACATACTTATAATACTAATGTAATATGCCCATTATATTAAGATATGGGTTGAGTTTATTTAATGTAACATACTTATAATTTATGTTAAGATATGGGTTGAGTTTATTTAATGTAACATACTTATAATACTAATGTAACATGCCCATTATGTTATGGTAATAATCTTTTACTTAATATAACAAGCTCTTACAAAAATATGTTATATTAGGTAAAAGAGTCTATTACATTAACAAGTGAGCATGTTATATTTTATAAACATAATGGTTTAAAACTTACTTATTTTTATTCTTCTCAAGAATTCAAAACACTAACATAATTCCCCATTCTTTGGGATTGAAGTGGTAAAACTTCACACAAATGTTTAACATAAGTCCCCTTCGAATTGAAGTATTTAAAGTTCTCATGAGCTTTTAGATTAAAGTATTTTGTTTGAAAAAAAAAAGGACAAAATGAGTTTTTAACTAAAAGTAATGACCAAAGTAGGTCGTTTGTGCCACGGAGGATTACAACTTGGCAATTGGACAATGGCAATTGGAATATTAAGTTCCAAATGTCATTGTCATGGAAAGTGGCGATTGCGCGAAATTCTATCATTAATCATTCACGACAATCCGCATTACTGTTAATCGCCTCCAATCTATTCCTCTCTTCACCTCGCGGCGCCGACGAACTAGGGCTCAACTGATTTTCGGCTCTATTCGTCTTCTAAGACTATATTCGACGCCACAAATAGTAAGCCTTAGACATAAGACTGCTTTTTTGTTCAAAATTTCTAGATCGGGTGGTTTGGTCGGGTGTGTTTTGCTGATAATGTGGTGATAAACTGTGTTTAGTTCCCATTTTAACTGGGTGATAATATTTTGTTGGTGTGGTGTGTTTTGTTGATAATGTGATGATTAAATGTGTATTTTCGAGAATAATAACGGATCGCGGCTAGCGCCCTCGGTTGTCAGCTGCGGACACCTCGAACCGGGGTCCGCTGACCACCACAACCAGCCAGAATATAAATGGATGCTCCAAGCTACCCGACGCCACCAACCCAGTCTCCTTGTACCTGAGAGCTCTACCCAAGTACACACTGCATATACCCGTCCCAACAAAGGCAATATAATCCCAACATGAGTAAAACCCAGCCATCAGGCCCATAAACAATACTCATCATACATACCCACTATGAATCCAACTATATCTAATAGTTACAAGAGTTCAAATATTTTTACTTTATACAAATACATATACTTCAAAATTAGAAGCCTAACAACATGTATACATCATAAACCAAGCCACAACCCTAGCTTCTAATCCTCACCCTAGGACAAGCCGGTCCCTGCACGCTCCCTCGTGACTGTAAAATAGTGTATCCTCGACAAGGCGAATGACGTCGCAAATGAATCGCCCTAAGTGGGCTACTCTCCACCTAAGTGCAGTGTAATGTTCCAAAATAAATACACATTCAAGCAAATGCATGATCCTACTTGAATGTCTAACTCATCCTCTCGTACCCGAGTCCTCACCGACTCCCTCACACTCGCCTGCCCTCAGATGGTAATTCATTATTTTGTTTGTTCAGGACAACTCCGATGTGTATATATCACCGGGAGCTGCCTCCGACGATTGATATTCTTAGACTACCCTCCGATGGCATTTAATCACTGCTCGACGATTTGATATTTTTAGTCTGACTACCCTCCGATAATTAACACTTGCATAACCCTCCAACCATTTCTGCACTCATCTCATGCACTCACCATATAGTCCTTGGGGTGTTCAGCTACCAAGATATAATGCATGTACGCTAATTCCACATAAATAATTCACATGTAAATATATAACATGAATATATTTACAAACATTCAATTTCACACAATCATGTCATACTCATTTCATACATCAAAATTATCACTGGCTAATGATCAAACACTAGCACTAACTTGAATCACTCGACTCAAACATATTAATTCACAAAAATTAATTTTGAACACTATTTTGGGAATAGTGAAACCCCTGACATTATTCCCGAATCACAAATCACCTGGCTCACTTAGTGAACTCCTGGTTTCACTTACCATTTTCGCCTCATACAAACCAATACATGGATCAACACATAAATGCACACTTATCCAATCTAAATCAGCTACTGGACATTCACGCTGCCCCATTTTTTGTTTCCCCAAAATTAGATCAATTCTATTCCCAAGTTTTGGGACCGATCAAACCTGCTCCAAGGCCTCAAGCTAACCGAAGATCAAAACACTTAAATAAAGTGTAAAACCCAAGATTTAAACCCTACCTCAAGCGAGTTTGTCTAAACTCCTTAAATCCTAGTATCTATGTGAAGCCCTTCCGTGTAGAGTGCCTTTCCTTCTTGTCCCGAAGACTCCATTGACTACGGATATACTATATATTTAGAGAGTGTTTTCTCTCTCTCTAAAGAAAATCTCCCAAAAATCCGTTCTACATCTCCCCTGCTGCCTCTCCCGTTTTTTTGGCTTTTGGTTTAAAGGAAGAAGGCTACTATTGGCTATTTTGGCATATTATCATTTAAATCTTTTTCAAAATGACATCATGTCTCCTTCTTTCTCCTAGCTTTTGACATTCTAAGCACTATCCTCTACATCCATTTTCATTATTTCCTATACTCATACCACTTGGCAAGTAATATGAGAGTACATTATATGCGACTTTCGTCAGTACTAAATCGTTTTACTTCAAGACCCAACCGCGATGCCTCAAAACTGTCAACTCCCGACCGTCTCTCAATTCAACGAAATTTTACGCATAGTTAGATTTCATGTAGATAATTCCAACTGCGTAATCCGCTTCATCATCCTCAGATCTAGAAAATAAATTACTTTTAACCGAATACAATTTCATAACTAAATTACGATTTTCGCCTTTTCCGTAAATCAATTTCTGTGTCTTACATTCTCCTTCCTAAAGGAATCATTCCGAAATCTGCAGATTACCCAAATCACTCACATGCATATGCAACGCGCACCTATCATGCACAAACAAATATTTAAATCTTAAACGACCAACCACGACCATCATCCCTAAACAAGAAGCGGATGCGGCCCGCGATCGTGTCCCTCTCGCCTCCCACGTCGACTTCAACCCATAAAGGTCGCCATAGCACCCTCACTCAGCCTCACTCGGGCCTCAAGGCCGCAAAACCCCGATCACTTCGCTATCCACAATACATACCGGTCCCTCCTCAAAGGTCCCATCGTCAACCCCCGACCGTCCCCAATCCACTGCACGTAGCCGATCCGAGATAATTTCGGCTTCATGGAGACTCGAAATACCCCACGACACACGACATGCCGGGCTATGAACACCCAACCTAAGACACTATTAACGCCCTATCCTCTCGAGTATCCCGAAGGCTCCACAAAACCCTAAGAATAGCTTCCCGTCACAATCCGACCACTCTGCATCACCTTCAAGAAGACGCCGATCCCCAACCTCAAACTCTAAGGCCGACGCCGGCGACACGCGACATAGATCTTTCGCTTCGGCTCCGAGCCGTGAGAAGATCGCCTCGTCAGACAAGCCTCACCTTCCTGAGGTGTCTCTGACCGATCGTGACCGATGGAGCCTCTCCCACCCCTGGGCCCAACATAACTGATCTCGCATGGCCTCCGCACAATGCCTCATATGGTGCCATCCGTGATACTCGCCCTCGATAATCGTTGTCAGAGGCGACCTACTCAAGGGCAATGCCCTCCTAGCTGCCCTTATGATCCGGTGACGCATGCCCGTAGCATGTCCCTCTAATACTCAGATAGTTCCTTCTCGACCGAATTCACCCGTCTGGCGGGTGAACGACGCACTCATAACACCGCATACGATACCGAACTCTTCCAAAGTGCAATCGTAAACCCTGTCCCTATCCGACAAGATGGATACCGGCACTCAATGTAGCCTGACCATCTCGAATGTACAACCGGCAGAATCTCCAAGGGCGAAAGTCATCCGCACGACTCAGAAAATGTGCACGAGCCTGGCCCACTCATCACCCATACCCCGCTGGCCACGCCTCCTCGCCGCGCCCGCGGCGTGCCGGGTCACAAAGTCCATCGTGACGTGCTCCCACTTCCACCTCGCCTACCTCCAATGGCCAAGTAGCCCCGTTTAGCTTCGTGCTCAAATTTCTAACTCGCCGAAGGTCGTGAGACACCACGAACAAAGTCCCCTACGTGTCTTTCATCCCACTCCACATTATCGCGACGAAGATCCCGTACATCTTCGTGCCACTCGACGACTGGCAAACCAGAGCGTGAAACTCCCCCGAGAATCTCCTCTCTCAAATCTGGCCAACCGGGGAACCACTACCCGCCCCCATCGAAGACTACCATCTACGTGAACGGTCCAAATTTCGTCACCCGCACTGGACAGATTTCTAGCCCCTCGATGGATGACTATGGTCTCGCGTCCGCATGGATCTAATTGACACTGCCAGAGGACTTATGTCAATGAACCTTTAGGCACTCAGAACCCACACTGCACCCGGTCTAAACCGTCCTACGTCTCGAAGATCCACCACTCCCGAGTAGCTATAAGGCAACGCCTCCTCGCGACTTCCGACCGGAAGTGCATCAGCTTCAATTACATTTGGCTCACCTGGATGGTAATGCAGTGAAGTCATAATCCTCTCAGTGAACTCCATCCATCTCGCGTGCCTCATTGAGGTCCCGCTGCTAGTGAAAATATACTTCGACTTTTATGGTCTCAGTACACTCGAACTCCTCGCTATAGCTGAGCCAAATCTTCAAGACGAAGACTACTGGGCCACTAACTCCATGTCGTAAAGGGTAATTTACTCATGATTCTTTCAACTCGACAGAACCATAGCTACCACCCTGACTACATCAAACACATCCCAATCCTACCGAGGCATCACAATACACTGTACCCTATCCCACCCGTCCGGACTATCAAGATGGGAGCCGGCAAGTCTCCTCTTTCAACTCCCCGGAATGCCTCCTCACACGGCCATCCCACTCCAAACTCGACCTCCTTCCAGTCAACCTAGTCATAAAGCCGCTATCCCGAGAAATCCTCAATGAATCTCCTATAATACCCATCCAATCCCAAGAAACTATGTATCTCGAAGACTGACTTCGGTCTCTCCCAACCCATCACGGCCTCAACCTCTCCTCGGGTCCACTCCACACGCCCCTCGAATGCCGACACACGTGTCCCAAGAATCTCACCTCAGTAAGCTAAAACTCTCGCACCTCATCGAACTTTGCGTGATAAATTACGGTCTCTCAACAATTGTAATACGATCCTCAATGATACTCATGCTCCCACTCGATCGGAGTAGATCAAGATGTCATCCATGAAGACTACTTAATAAACCGATCTAAATAGGGTCGAATATCCATGATGAGATCCATGAATGTTGTCATGCATTCGCCAATCCAAAGGGCATCACCGTAAACTCAAAGTGCCCATAACGCTATCTCTAAACGCCGTCTAGGGATATCCAGATCCTAACCTCACGATGGTAACTGCTTGCTAAGGTCTATCTGGAGTAGACTCGCACTCCTTCAATCGATCAAACAAACTGCCAATCCTCTGGGTGAATGGGTACCGATTCGACGAACCCGGCTCAACTGTTCAGTCAATGCACTGGCTGTCTCATTCCTTCTTGCAACAACCGGAGCGCCCCATGGTGAAGTGCTCCTGGGCCTCGATGAACCCTCGTCCAATAGCCTCAGTACTGACTCCGGGAAGTTCCCGTAACTCAATCGGTGCCATCCTATGAGTCATAGAGATGGGTGAAGTACCGTGGTGTAACTCATCACCAAGTCTACATCCCTATATGCAGGTAGTCCGTAGCTCATCCGGAAAAACATCCGCATACCGCAAACCACTCGAGGTAGATCTTAAGTCCGTCTCACCTCATTCCTGCAAGGGGCACGCCAGCCAACCCTGGGCTTAACCGGCCCCCGACACCTGGACTCGTATAATCGCCTAGTGGCAAAATATCAAGGTTGGTCTCCCCCAAATACCACACGAGTACCGGGCCCCGTAAAGCAGAACCCTCGCGCCACAACCCGATAACGACCCTCGTAGCCACCAATCCATCCCCTGTGATGACATCGAACTCGACATGTCCATGATCCTCAGGTCCACTGTGAGTAGAGTCCCCGAGATCTCCAACTCGCAATCTCGACCTATCATCCTTATTCTCGCCCTAATCCCTAGGGGAGAACTCACATAAAATGGCTCCTCTAAGGTCTCAACCTCTAAGCCCAACTCTCTCTCTATGGTCAGGGTTGTCCCAACCATGGAATCCATATCTTGTAGGCGAAGTCCTACAATCCTGGCCCGAATGGACAACTCTACCCATTCTAGAATCTCCTCACCTCGCCACGCGACGGTCACATAATCATCAGCAAATCGGGCCAACTCTGCGAATCTAGCCACATAGTCCATCACGGTCGTAGCCCCCTACTTCAAATTCTAGGAACCCGAGCACTGGGCATGCCTCGCACTCGGGAAAGTACTACCCATGAACAGCCTAAACTCGCCCATGTCATAACCTCTAAGTCTCTGTAAGTCCTAGCCCATCTCCACCATACTGGGCCTCACCCTCTAGCCGGGAATGCAACAACCCGATCCCCGGGTCGTATCGGAGGTGATCTCCATAACCTCCAAGACGCTCGATCCGCATAAACCAATGGTCCGGGCCACCATCGGGTCTCCTCCCGCGGAATGCCGTAGGCGGCGCGCCGAAATCTGGGAGGCCACAGTCCTCTCCGACCACCGCTGCGCTAGCTCAGGCGATGGGCAACCGCCGCAACACCCCACGCACTCGGCAGGCCTACCGATCAAACATCGGCGCCTGGTCAATGTCGGCCACGCCTCGACCGCACCCCGTGACGCCCTACGCCCGTCCTACTAGCCATCTACACAATTAACATGGCGGGTTAGCCAATACAAAGATTCTAAGGCATAACACAACCAGACACTAATCATACACATAAATCAGCAGGGCCATTATCATTCTCAGATTTGCGTACGCAAGGCAATCAATTTCGCATTTAAATTATCAAGTTCAACAAAAAATTTTATTTTTGAAAATTTCAATTTTTGAAAATTTTATTTTTCGAAAATTTTCATTCAATTTGGCTGATTTTATTTTATTTTTTTTATTTACTTAATAAAAAATTTTGAAAAATTTTAGATGAATAAAGGTTCATGAACCGAGTTCACTATAAGACGCACCAAAAATCAGACTTAAAATACCGAGTCAAACCTGCCAAATAGCCGAGTGCACCGAGTACTCGCTGGCCCAACAGCACGCCCGCAAGAGCCTCGCCGCGCCAAGGCGCTGCCGCGCCTCGCGCCCTCGCCGCGACCCGCCACGCCCGCCGCCGCCGGCTGCTTACATTATATTTTTTTCATTTCTTCCAACTACTTAAAAAACACTAAAATATATACCTATATATGTTTTTTCATTTTCCTGGACACTCTAATAAATTATAAAAATTCATTTTCTTCATTCTTCCATTTTCTTCGCTTTCAATTGGTAAAACCTTAGAAAATACTTTCATCATCATTTTTTTTTTTCATTCTCATCGCAGAGCCTCGCTACTTCAAGAAAATTTTAACCGTGAAATTTTAGTTTTTTTTTTTTCAGGCAAAACCGAATAATTTTCCAGCTTCACAAACCCACTCGCTCTTGTCCAAACCGGAGCCGCTGTCCATACTTGCCGCCCGCACTGCTCGACCATTTTGGGCACCAAAAATTTTCTCAACCAACTTGTTCTCACACTAATCCTAGTGTTCAACATTTTAGTTTATTTGTCCTAAGTGCTATCCACCTAAGCACACAATCCAAACACAACACATGATCAATCAACATGTTATAAACATCATTCACATAACATACAACTCATGTTATACACGCAATCACACATCAAACACCATGCATGCAGTGTTCTATTCCCGTGATTTCCTAGGTAATCTCACCTATCGCCAACATCAACCACCCCAGTGTGACGCTCTTATACCTCAAAGACTATGGCCTAAGCCCAAACCTCAAGCCCTAGGTAGCCGTGATAATCTAGGCTCGATATTCAAGTCGTGACACCTGGCTGGTCCGCTGACCACCCACAACCCGCGAAGTGGATGCCTGGGTTACCCGACGCACTTCACGCCGCGAGTTCATTTGTAACGCAGAGCTTCTACCCAAAGTACACACCCGCATATACCGTCTCTAAACAAGCAGTAAGAGGGCCCCCAACATGAGTAAACTGCACTGGGGCTCATAAACACACTCTCATAGCATAGCTCACTATGAACTAACTATATCTAATAGTTACAATAGTGAAAATATTGTAACTCTTGTAACTATTTGGTATATAGTTGGATTCATAGTTAGTATGTATTATGAGTATCGCTTAGGCCCAAGTGGTCAGGATACTCATGTGACTTGGATATATTGGATATATCGATCTATCGGATCAAGCCAGGGATGTATATGCAGTGTTTTATTTCGTGTAGCTCTGCATAAAGGGAGATTCCCGCCCGATTGAGAAATGCTCCAGTCACCGACATTCACGAGTGTTTCACAGGTCGACTCTGGTACCAACTGACCCTGGCGAGCGCCACGCTTGCCATGTTTGTAGTCACCGTTTTTTGTTAATTTCTTGGTTGTCCTAAAATGTTTATAATTTTGTCCCCTATGGATATTGATCATAATGTTTTATGTGAGCAGAAAATGAGCATAAATTAAAGGTTTTAAGGTGGTATGTTTCTTGATTTTATTGGTTGCACATTGTCCTGTTTTAAGCATGCACAATTTCATATTTTGTAGTTAACAAATACAGTTTTATGCATTACGGTGGGTAAATTTTTTTCAAAAATTGATTTGATTGATATTTTTGTAGTTACCAATATTTGGAAAATAGTTTAATAAGAATTGCTTTTTTAATAAGGAACTATTTGGAAAATAGTTCTCTGTGCAAGATGCGGAGTTTTTAACTTACGCTACAAAACTCACAATTTATTAGCTCATCCTTTTATTGTACTTATTCTTACTTAATATATTATAATGTTGTTTCTCATCAAAAGTCTCTAGATTTATTTAGTCCGCATAATTCTCATTATTCCTTTTAATTTTCCCATTTATAAGGACAACAAGATAGAGAGTTGATTTTATATATAATTAATAAATAACATGGAGAAGGGCATACCTTATCCATGCCAAAATTAATTTATAAAAAGGAAAGGGGAACTTTTATTATACTACACAACTTTGTGAAACATAAAGAATCAAATAAAAAATTGAGAATACTTTTCATTCTCCCTACACTTACATCTCAAAGCTTTGCTCACTGTTTTTTAAAAACACCATCAAGAATGAACTGTCACCCTCCTCACTCTTCAATAAGCAAATCACACATCTAACACCCACCAATTGTCAAGAAGTTCTCTTACAACTTTGAAAGGACCTAAAATATGCCTTAGCATCTGAACATGAAGTGTCAAGGAGAGTCAGAACATTTCATTGTTATGCCCCCCTTAAAAGGAAATATTTTGTTCTGACTTACAACGCTAGCTTTCTATCAAATTCCAACTAGTAATTAAGGTAAACCTTTCCTATTCCAAGGTGACATAGCACATAATTGGATCCATACACACTACAACCCATGTCCCCTAGTAAAAATATAATAGATATATGAGCTCCAAGCCATCACCTTATGACTAAAGAATATAGAATTAAGTTCATTTAGGTTGTCATTTGCCAAATCTGGTTTTACTTAATTATTACTCCCATGTGGAACTCTTCATATAGCCAAAATCATTGGTTATTCATCGGCTAAACAAGTTGATTGAATGTAGCATCCATGAATGTAGTTTAAATGGTAGCGATAATGACCTCTCATATTATTTAATTCATTCTGGGACCATTTATTGTGTCGATTATGTATGTTTCATCTATTCTCGATATGTTATTACAAATTCAAATATATCAGGAATTAAACAAATGTCAAATATGTGGGGAACAAAGCTGTTATTGTGCCTTTAGATGTAACGGTTGAATGCACATTTGAACAATTGAGTGATATGATATACTCAAGGACAACCATTGACAAACAAAGGTTTAAATTAGTCATCAATTGTAAGTATATATCTCCTAAAAAGTGGATATAGGTTCCAACATTTTCAAATATGGGATGACAAAGAGGGTGTATCAAATGTGGAACATGGTTCACAAAACTAGCATCGAGGAAATTGAATCAGATATTGAAGTCGCTCGAAAGTTAAGCCATAAGTGAATCAATCTGCGGCGGCCATATAGATTAATTGGTCTGCGACAATTCATAATGTTGCAAAATTTGACTATGATCGCGGACCTAGTAGCGGTCCAAGATCGATACTGCAGTATACGGAGACGAGTAAGACCGCGCCATGAAGAAGCCAATGATGAACTGATGAAGATGTCGGCGCATGAATCTAACGGAGACTTTAGATGTTCAAGTCGATAGACATGTATCATCCTTCCAGATTTTAAACCTGGGCTGAGAATGAGCAAGGGATATGTGCCCGCTCCTGCACACCCCATCCCGAGAGCCGTACAGCATACGATACCGTGTATAAGAGTACCAAGTGTCACATCAGAATATTTTGGAGACTAAATCGAGAAATGATAATGTGTATGAACCCAGAAATCAGGGTATTAAACCAAGGGTGCAGCAATTGTCATTTAGCAAAAGAATATGAAAATCATTATGTAGAGACGGGCCATAGTAGGAATTTTCAAAAGTTTGTATTGCAATATTTAAATGCTTCGAGGTGCAAATCTGAGAGATTTAAGGATCGACTTATAATTAAGTCAAAATGGGTTGTAAAGGAGGAAATGAGACAAACCAATGTCTCATTCGTCTCCAAAGCTAATCACCGGGACAGAGAAAAGGAGAAGAGAGCCAAGAGAAGGAAGAGAAGGAAGAAGAAGGAGGAGGAGAAGTCCAAAATCGTGCATGTTCGCTTTAACCATGCAGAATCACCCTGTGACTTCTGCAAGGAGAATGATGCTCGTTTAGTTTTGTGCAAAGACTTACAAACCTTTCAATTGTCAAGCTATGAGAGTAAAACCCCACTGGGAGAAAACAAACAGTAAATCATCAAATTATGTGGTTTTATAAAGAATTGCGGACCTTAGGTGTAGTTCTCGGATTTTCACCTAGGGTTTTGTGGTTCGGGAGGTTCCATACACCAATTCAAGTGTCGTGGGAGTTGTTTTTTGATGATCATGATAATTCTTGAGGTGTTAGGAATTATAGAAGTTGTAATGGCGAATTGGTAGCAAAAGTGGCAAGAAGTAAAATCGGCGCGTGAAGGTGCATCGCAAGACATGTAGCTGGGTGTACCCAGACACCCCCAATGTAAGGCAAGGTGTAAATTTAAGATGATCAGGTGTACCAGACACCTCACTGTATCGTAACATGTACCTGAGACAGTTCGTGGTGTACCTAAGATATGCGCCCCCAAATGCCTGTGAATGTTATGTTTTTGTGTAATTGCTTCATCTATATAATCGATAACTTTAGGAACCTTATTAAATGATTAAGATAGTTCGAATAAGATCGGGACTCGACGAAAACGAGCATACTTCCTACTTCAATGGTTTTAAGCTTTCGCCGAGGCGATATTCGTTGAGTGTGACTAAGTCTAGGGAGTACGTTAAAATTATACGTTATAATGTGAGGCGATTAATTGTCGTCGTGTGATTCTACGAAAGTGTGTAGGTTAAAAAAGCAAAGTGGAAAAGTGTGGAACTCAGGCTCAAGTTTGCAAGCAAAGAGGATGTTTCTAAACTCATTTTCCAAATACTAATGTATTATTATTAGTATTATAAACTGTTTTGCACTGGTATTTCATGGTTTGAATAATTAAACCAATTTTAAAGCAAGCAAGCAAGTAAGCAAATGGTTTTGAATAATTAAACCATTTTTCAAGCAAGCAAGCAAGCAAATAGTTTTAAATTGTAAAACCATTTTTCAAAAAGCAAGCAAGCAAGCAAGGAATGTTTGTGAAAAACATGCCTTCCCTAGTTCTAAGCAAGCAAACCGTCGAGGTAATTCCGCACGCGGTGGTGTTAGGATTCATACATGTATCAGAAGTTTTGGGCTCGGCCTAAGAAACTTAGGTCATACAACACGCATTTAAAATGGCACTGCCGCACGCATGTGAGTATATAAGGTTATGAGCTCTAACTAAATTACGGTGGCGCGAAGCATCGAGGTCAATTCCACCATATTCACTGGAAAGGACGCGACACGTGTCCCACCGGGCACGGCTGAGCATAGTTCCCGTGTTCACTAGTGGTACGATAAGGAATAGTTCTAATGCGGTTAATGTTTTACAAGCATAATATACGCCAAAAATCAACTATTGGTTCTGGGCCGCCTGTGCTTCCGAGTATTTTAGCAAACGGCTGGAAACTTTGCGCCCCGCTAGCTTCAAACGAACGGCCAGCCAAGTTCCGCGTGATTAAGCAAAACTGGGCCGAGCCTAGGCCCCGCTTTATTTTTCAAAGTATGCACGGTTTAAGGCTCCTGTAGATTTATAAAAGTTTTGAGAAACTTTAAAGCAAAGGTGTGTGAAAGGTTTTAAGAAACTTTTCAAGCAAGATAAATTATGAGAAGTTTTATAAACTTCTAAGCAAGCAAGCAATAAGAGTTTTATACGCTTTTAAAGAAAAGCAAACAAGCAAGCAAGAAAGTATTAAAAGTTTTATAAACTTTTAAAAGCAATCAAGTATAAAAGCAAGCAAGTACAGAAAACTTTTAGAAAACTTTTAAAGCAAGCAAAGCAAAGTAAGCTTCTGGAAAATATTGTAAAAGAAAGTTTTACACAGGTTTTCCTGAAAAGCAAACCTTTATAAAAGAGACACCACCGAGCTCTGCTTAGCTCATTATTTTGTATTTTAAAAAAAAAACTATTTTCCGTGCATACGAAGATCGCTGGAGCACACAGATTTGTCCTCGACATAGTACAAGTGTCAGGAATTAAGAATATTATGTAAGAAAAGACTTTGAATATGTATAATGGAACATATGTATGTACATAGAGTATTTTGTGAGAATGTGTTGGTATGTCGGGTTGCCATATTTGGATATACAAGCAAATTTGGATGTACTACAGGATTTGAATTATACTACGTGCACCGTCATGTCGGTTTTTTCCGTCGTTAAGATTTTACCAAATCCTAAGTTATAAATAAAAGAAAAATTTTTATATGAGGTTTACAAGCAAAACGGCTTCGCTTCACAGGATTTCTAGTCGTTAGAGGTAATCTACTGATTTCACGGAGTGGCCGACATCACTCGTCAGCCGTGTGGGGCTGGGTGTGTCATCGCCATGCAACATCTTCGATGTATCAAATAACCCGATGTCGGAACCGCATGATTCATCCCCTATTCATTATCACTTACCACCATCACCTCAATTTGAACATGTTGAAAACTTAGGTAATGCTATTTCAAGTGGTTGGACTCCATGGGTGCAACATAGTACCGATTATTCAAGTGGAGAATTTGTAGTTAGCCAAGTTTTTAATTCTAAATCTGATTTGCAAGAGGCTGCAAAGATATACTCAATTAAAGCACACTAAGAGTTTGTTATTGTTGCATCCTCAAAAAAATTACTCGTTTTAAGATGTAAGAAGGCCGAAGAATGTCAATGTCTATGGAAGCTTCGTGCCATGGTTGTGAAAGATACTTGCTTATTTGTTATCAACAAATATAAAGGGCCGCATACTCTCGTGGTCAATCCTTTCGAACGGACCATCATCAATTCGACTTAAACTTGGTTATCGCTTCTCATATAAAGGCAATAATTAAGGCACAATTCACATCGTTTCACGACTACTATTCAAGCAAGTGTGATGGAGAAATGGATATGAAATATCATACAAAAGGCATTTTATAAGTTTACAAAAGCACTTAGACACTTATTCGTGATTTTCTCGCCATATGCAGAGCTTCCACGTTGTTCGCCTAGAGCAAGCAAACTTAGATTTGTTGTAATTTGGAAAACATTTGACAGTAATATGCCAAACATTGAGATATTCCAACGCGTGTTCTGGTCATTCAAACCATCTATTGAAGGGTTCGAACATTGTCGTCCCGTATTGAGTATTGATGGTACATATTTGTATGGGAAGTATAAAGGCACGTTATTGATTGCTATGGGGTGTGACGGAAATAATTAGTTGTTTCCATTAGCATTTGCTATTACGTAAGGTGAGAATAATGATAGTCGGGATGGTTCTCGCATGTATTTAAAATGTAGTAACTCAATTGCACGGATTCAGGTTATATCCTACGTACATCCAAATTATTATATAAAGAATGAGCAATCCTCATCTTGGTCAGGGTTACACCCATCCGCCCATCATAGATTTACATGTGTCATCTTGCAAGTTACTTATGACCCTCTTCAAAGATAAACTCTTTGAAGAATTCGTATGCATACATTTTTTTAATGAGTACACAAATAATAAATTCAATAAGCATATGCCTACACTGGGAAAATTAATTCAAGAAACAATGGTTAGTGCAATCCCTTTCGCTTATGGGCACTTTCACATGATAGAGGTCGAAGATATGGGATAATGACAACCAACATGTCGGAGGTATTTAACAGTGTTCTGAAAGGAGCTCGAAGCTTACCATTCACTGCATTAGTACAGTTGACCTTTTTTCGCCTTAATAGTTACTTTGTTGTAAGAAGGGAACAAGGTAATAATAGATTGGCATCTGATGAGCAATTCACTTCATATGTTGATGCTCAAATTCAGGGTCGTGTTGTTAAGGCTGGATCGATGGAAATTTTTCTTTATGATCACAAACAGGGGCGATTTCATGTCAAGTCAAGGAGTGGTCGAACGCAGTGCCTAAACTTACATGACCAGAAATGCACATGTGGAAAGACATTGATATATGGATTTCCATGTAGTCATATCATAGCAAGATGTCAAGATCGACATATGTTGGATTTCGCTATTCGGTCTAAGGCTATTACACTACGCAAATGCACTATGATACACAGGCAAGCTCGTTTTCATCCAATATTAAATGAATATGAGTAGCCTTTATGATGGTTTGTACCTCCCCGAGTCAATGAAACGACAGGCGCTGAACGCCCTAAATCAACCCTGCTGCATAATGAAATGAATGCTGTGGGGAGGGGAACTATTATCACATGTGGGTCAGGCAAACAACCGGTCACAATTCCATGGCCTTATAAAATAGAAACTGTTCGTTGATAGATGTGAAGTAACTCACTTTTTTTTTCTTTTTTTTTTTTTTTTTTTTTGAGGCAATTGCCTCAGGGATTTGTAGTCGCTTCTATATACTTATGTACGAATGTATATTTGGATTATGAAATACTCAGGTACCTTATTTAAGTAAATGAGACATCATTCTTGTACGTGTGTATTTTAATTCATTGTCGTTGTAATTAGTACTCGCATTAATGACTATGATACTATTTTTCCAATGTGTTTCGTTAATAATTATACTAGCTTCGTGTTATCTGTTATAGATACGGCGTTTAGAGGGCTTCATGATGCAGATCCTTTGGATCCATCTGTCTTTTGCATCGTAAAGATGTATTACGTGTCCTACTTAGTAGATATAGCGTGCATGTATTTTATTAATTATCAATTAATATTACCTGTAACATGTAATTTATATATAATTAATTATAAATTTGGTTTCTTCGTTACTGTAATTTCAAAGTACTTACCCGATAATGATGAAATTTGCTATGAGTATGGAGTGATGGATATACGATTCGCCCATACGTGATCTCGCGCAGATTTATGGTATATACCACTGGGGCCACATCATGATCGATTAGCCACTTATCACTGTCTCGTCGAGAGATGGCAACTTCAAGACACACACGCTTCATGCCCGCCGAGAGATGACGACACGCTACAAGATGTCGCTATCATCCCTCGCCTCCGTATCGACTCCGACCAGCAGTCACCAGGACATGTGTGTTCGATGTATGAGTCATGGAGGGGAAGTTGCCCGTTGTCACCCCACCTGCTGATGCTCTCAGAGGATCCACTATCTTCATCCAGTGGCTATGTGACCAGTCATCCACCCCAACACCTGATGCAAATGAGGTCACTTTAGAGCGAAGTGCGAGTGGTTTCATCTTAGCGTTGATGGGATCCTTCTTGTTTGCGTACAAGAAAGGAATGCATGTTCATCTGTGCTTTCTCCTACTACTACGAGATTTTACACATACTGCAACTTATAGTTGAGGTGGTGCAGTACTAACACATACATATCGCAAGTTATGTCGAGCCAGCTTGGATCGTAGGTGCTGTTAGCTATTGTATTGTTGAATGATATAGGTATGTAATAATCCTTTTATTTAATTACATACACATTCATATACACAACACACTTCATTAGTTGTTTACTTTCTCGTTTATTTTATATCTCGCCTATGGTCTCGAGAGACTTCACGTGAGGCTTAATTCCGATTTCAGCGACCAACAACATTATCCAAAGACCACCAAATACCATGCCTTAAATGATGACGATGTTGATGCCGATGTCGTCGATGGAGACCTAGCTAAGGCTGTCGACGATGGATTACCGCTGAGCCTACAATGATTTCGCAGCTGGGAGCCGCCTCTTCCATCGGGGCGTAGGGCGGAGAGTAACTTCGACATGGGCGCATAACCCATCCGATGTACCCTCCTATCGAGATCGGCCTAGACGCCGCAAACTCTTTGATTAGGTAATGATATATGCAAAAGTATATGGTTTTATAGTAATTTCATTCATATTCACATAAAAGTTATTAACGTCAAGTGTAAATGTGTAGGTCTTATGGCAGCCATACGTCAGAGAGTTGGTTGACCAACTTCCAGATATCTGTTTAGCTGATCAGGAGATCTGGCGGATGATGTCACTGCTTATATGTTTCGAGACTATCGAGCGGCATCGCCTAGAGAGTGTCTTCGCGCTCGGGCCAGGCTACACCAGAGCATACCCATCTTGCTCTTATGACAACAAACTAAGATATACATGCACGGACGACACAAAGAGAGACTGGGGCGACGTATCATGCTCCAAACATTGCCTTATGGGATACACAAGCGGGCAAGATCATCACTACACCCCCATTGGCCTGCATTATGATCTCCATGATCCATATACAAGCAGTGGTATCATCGATACACCACGCTTTCTCTCGACACCACCACTCCATGTGGATGATATGAGAAGTTCCATACTACACCCTACTACCGTAGTTCTCGTACATTAGAGTCCCCTGCTTCTAAAGTGTTTTCCAAATTTGAATCAATAGATTATATATTTATATTCATACTCTGGCTCATTTGGGGACCAAGCATGGCCGACATAGTTAGTCGCCGCGTGGTGCTACCACTCCGCTTGTACAACCTACATCATATTGCTATATCGTTGTTACACCGGGACGGAAGAGCATCGATCGCCCATTACGATCGAGGCACTCCCATCACATCGAATCATTCACACCTTCCAAGGTCATCCACTCCAAGACATATGCACTCCATTCAAGGTAGAGGGAGTATGAGAGTTGACTCCATGAGGTCATGATCGAGATGGTGAGGGCGGTGGTCATTCAGACACCCGAGTCGACATCGTCACTTTAATACCCTCCCATTCTTACCCATCACTCGAGATTTTTATACCCCCATAGACTTACACATCACCTTCCATACCCCTAGACACTTACACATTTTTACCATATCCGGTGTCACTAGAGCCAGCCTCCATAACAGTAGATATCACTTTATCATTCCACCCTTTATCATCCCCTACATTGCCTCCCATCGGTGACACCATTGTTGACCTTGTATCAGAGTTGGATGCACGTCCAACTAGGTGACCTCGTGCTCCATGTATACACGAGCACGCTCATCCATCGCTCCTACCCACGCCCGCTTGAGATCGCACCTGACCCATAGATCAACTAAGCCAGTATTCTGTGCCGTCCTAAGAGAAATATAAAGACTCCATCTTGCGGGACTCATTGATAGATGTTGATATTTCATATTGATGTTTGTATTAATTTTTTATATTTATATGATTGGCTTTATGCATGTCATAATCGAGTTTCATGTTCCATTGAATATTCCATGATTCAGTATTTTGAAATGGTAATATATACAACTGGATATAACTTGTGAAATAAATAAAAAATGCTCCAAATATTTTAAAATAAAACTTGCAAGTTCATTTGGAATTTCAGTTACCTTGATGCGCTTGTTGTGAACAATTTAAAATATATTTCGCTATTTTCAAACAAATAACTTTTCTCACGATTCACAATTTATCATGATAATATAACAAATATATTCAAACTATTAGCCTACGAATTTATCAAATAAGAATATTTTAAATAAGTTTCAATGTTAAAAACAATTATAATAAGGGGATTTACATGGATTTAAAAATATCAAATGTCGGTTGTCTACGACAATGATAATCGCAATTTTGTATTCTTCAATTGTCAGCCGGCCATGGCACAGATAGGCAATTTAAAAATTTTCAAACGTCGTTAACGCGACAAATTTACTCACAACTCAGGAATCCTTCGCGCCTAAACACATTATTCCAGATACTGAGTTAAAACCGATTTTGTAAAAAAAAAATTCAAATAATCTATTTCAATCTAAAACTCACTTTACGTAATGTTGAACTAGAACTACATCTGCCTTGCACGTTAGTAGGTTGCTTCTTTGCCTGAATAATTTTCTGTTCTTCTTATTATTCATTCATGGTATTAGCTATTACACATGTGGCTGATCCTCAATTTCAATAATCAATGATTGAGACTCAGACCATGTGCCTTTACACTTTACACTACCCTTGATGGGTACGTATGGTGGAGGTTTCCTTTTCCAAATATTCAGATAGACTGACTTAGCTTAATTAGCTACTCTGTCAGGTCATTGCAGTGAAAGTTCTGATATATATATATGATGAGAGTCCTGATGGTTGTGGTTCTCACTTCTCACCTTCGAATTCTTTGGACATCTGTGTAGGTATATACCAGCACAGCTAGAACCTATGGCTGTGTCTTCTTCTCAGTTCCTGCTGCCACATTATGATTTTTCTTTCTCTTAATGGGGGAATTATGTGAAGCTGCTATATGACGTATCTAAAAGAATAAAGATAGGAGCAAATTAATTGAAAGTCCTCCAAACCGTTAAACATGTTATATCTCTAACAAATAATAAAAGCATGCATTGGTATAATAGTTTATTAAGACAAAATATCTCTTAGTATGTCGAGTTTAACGTAACATACTTACAACAATAACATAATATATCCACTAGTTAAGCTTATATACTTTTACGTAATGTAACAAAATCTTACAAAACTCTGTTACATTAATAAGTGAGTATGTTACATTAAGCTCAATACATGAAAAGCATTTTATCTTAATAAGAGGGTTATTGTTTCATTGCATGTTTTTATTATTTTGTTAGAAATATCCTATATTTTAAGGTTTCGGGACTTTGCACTGCTTTATTCTTTTTGTGCTTATTAGCACCTTAGCATAAGAGTGATTTGATTAAAAAACTCTTTTAAACATGAATTTTGGAAATCTAATAATTCATCAATTTTTATCATATTTTGACAAAAATACCTTTATTGTTTCTTTTAAAAAATTACCTTTCTTTATAAGACATTTAAATACCTAAAAAGGCGAAAGGTAACTTCTCGTTTATAATGAGTTATTTTTTTGAAAATAAAATAAAAGAAGTTAGATTTATAAATTCTTAGATTATTTGATATATCTTTTAACCATATATTTCTTAACATGATTCTCCTTTCATGGAAATGGAAGCGGTTGGGAAACTTCACACAATGTTGGAATGCTTGACCTGCTTTGCACGTTAGCAGGTTGCTTCTTTGCCTGAAATTATTAATTTTCAGTTCTTCTTATTCATTCATGGTACTAGCTATTACACATGAGGCTGATCCTCAATTTCAATAATCAATGATAGAGACTCAGGCCATATGCCTATACAGTTTACACTACACTAGATGGGTAAGGTAGAGGTTTCCTTTTCAATGTTATTTTTGTGACCCGACTTTGCTTTCAAGGCTTATATTCAATCAACGGCCCGGCAGGTATGACTTTTATGCAAGAAAAAGTCGGGTAAAAATTGCATGCTAGAGAAGAAAGTGGAAGTAAGGCCATAGGGCCCATGCCCGTAGCCCACAACTGACCCTAAGGTGGGCTCGCCCCTCCGTATGGACCTTCTCGCTTCAAGATTTTCAAGAGTATAAAACATATTAGGGTTTATTCCCTAATTACCGCACTTTGTAATTCCTCTCAGATTCATAGTGAAACTTTCTCCTTTGCCTGTAGTTTTTTCTCGCAAGGGTTTCACGCCAATCTAAATAAGCTTTTTCTTAATTCATATATTTTTATTATGTCATCGGGATCATAATGTAAGTGAGACGTTTTTCACAGTTTTCCAATCTTGTCAATGACAACCATGAAATACAAAATTCTCTTGTTGGATCGCAAGACTGATTGCCATGTTATTAAGACGCACGTTGCGCTTAAGAAATGGATCCGGATGAAGCCGCCATAGTGGCTAGACAAGATACCATCATCAGCTGATAAAAGAGAGAAAGAACATAAGGATCGTAAAGTACTGCTTTCCAGATTCACCTCTACGGTCGAATCACCCCGCAAGACGCTCTAGCCGAGAAGACCGCCGAGGCTTTATGGACGGTGTCAAGAGTCAGGCATGACCTAAAAAATCTTACGAGTAAGTCAGATTTGAAGGCTGATTGCATTCGCACGCATTTACAGGTAAGCTACGCCTTGTAGCGAGCATCTACAACCTTTAAAGAAATTGCCAGATATCCGGGAAACTTTGGAGGTTAAATACGGCAGCTAAGACTAGTATCCCTAAATGAAGTCTACGAGGTTTTGCTTTTCTAATGAGAAAATTCAAGCAATTAATCAGAGGGCCTCAAGCGCAAGTAAATAGCTTATTTGTATGTGGTAGGCCACAAAAGAAGAATTCAGGTAAAAAACGAAGGAAAATGTCAAAATTCATGAATTCTAATAAAATTTGCAATTACTACTAGAAAAAGGGTCACATCAAGAAGGAGTGTTTCAAGCTGCTGAATAAGGAGAAGAAATTCGAGAATAAACATGGAGATAAACTGGGAAACTGGCAGGAGGCCGTGTCGTGGAATTAGACAGCCGGCTGTGGTAACTTCGGTTGCGCGATGCCGATTTGAGAGTCAGAGACTCGGATTTAAGATTCGGGTTGTACAAACTCAAATATAAACGGACGGCCAGAATTTTCCCATCCCCACCAACCGGCCATGCCTCGCTTAATTTTAAAAACAGTAGATTAAATCAAAAAATAAACAAAGACAATCGTGATCGGGTATACCTCGTTGCTATCCCTTAAGAAACATGGTATCTCATGTGTCACACCAATCACGCAGAGGACAAATGCTAGAGGGGTTTCTCTCGTTTGATTTTCGAACATGGATGAATATTAGATTTTCCTGGAAATATGATTTCGGAAGACAATTTCCTCTGACAGTGAGCAATTCTCAGCATGGTATCATCATATTCAAGGAATCTCTATTAGGCAAGGTTTCTTCCCATTTGTGTTGGATTTTTAAAAATTATTAAGGAAATACAAAATATTTTTATATTTCAATTAAAAAAGGAAAATCACTATTTAAAACTAATTTTTATGACTTTTGACGTCAAATCGTAATTAAAAACTTATTTTTTAAATATTGCAACCCTTTTATTTTAATTGTAATTTAATATTTGATAACCCAATCGTCATCAAAAGGCATCGCTTTATCATACCATGTTGACATAATAAAGGTTCGGTTCGAATCTTGTTTATGCTAAAACTATACTCAAAATGAAATCGCTATATTTAAAATCAAGTTTTTGTTGTAATTTTAAACTAAAATGACGAAAGTTTCAAGCATTTCTTATACTATTTTCAAAATCAAAGAAAGTCAAACATAATTAAAATTATTAATTATATTAATGGTGTCTCAACTTTTAAATTTTTCTATTTTAATATCTTAATTTTATTTTTGTTTACTCAAGTGAACTCTTAATTTTTATTTTTATACCTCAACTTTATTTTTATCGACCATGTTATGCACGTGATATCACGTCATATAAGAATAATAAAATCGCTTAAAATGACCTTTTAAAGAACAATATTATCATTTCATCATTAAGGTTAAGGTTTTTACTATATATTGTTACAATAAAAAATTTATGAATTGACTACTATGGAAATAAGATAGAAAATAAATATTTTAATTATTTTTAAAATAATTAAAGATTATTCTAAAATTAACTACTTTCACTTTAAAATTTTTAATTACTATATTTTCTTTTCTTCATATTTTCCTGCAATTTTGGAATTTGATGAACCTAGGAATGGATTTTACCCACCCCCATTGGAGTGTGGAGGTATTTGGTGAATTTTGGTTTGCCTTTTGCCTTATGATAAATTAGAAGAAATTTTTTTTTTTCCATGATGGAAAAGGAGGGCATAATGTCATGGGTCTACTCGTTCACGCGCAATCTGCATAACTCGCATAACGGTCTCACATGGCATTACGATCCACCGTCACTCGCGCCTACAACTTCACGCTTTATATTTATCGGCTTCGTGTTGTTCTGGGGCTCATTGTAAGAATTGCCCAAATTTTCGATCAGCCATACACGTAGATCAACACCTTTTTCATACCAAGCCTCAAACTACGACAAAGCCTCCAAACTGGGCAAGATCATCTATGATCCAATTACATGCGTTTCTGAAACACTCTCACACCATTTCGTTCAAACCCGTCAACATGTTTAATCTTGATTAAACTCTTCAGCTATAGTCATAAACGGAAACACAATAAGTACTTGACAAGAAGGTAGAAAAGGGGCTGATTTGGAGGAAAATGAAAGGGCAGGGTTAGAGGAATGTAGGAAGAGTTAGCCCACGTTATGGAGAGTATGTATTAGATTATATATAAGGATGATGATTGGAGTGTGTTGGTAAGCAAATAGACAAGGCTGTTTAGCGGACTGGAGAGCAGTTTCTGCAATGCAATAATAGAGAGAGAGAGAGAGAAGGCAAAGGCATCTCTCCCTAGGCATTCGCTTGTAAATTTGTAGCCGATCAAAGAACACTTACTCGTCAGTTCTTCTATCTAAGACGATAAACTTGGACGCGATCGTTATTTCTTCAACGCTTCAACGCCAGAACTCCAATTAATAACTAATCGATTCCACAGCCCAACACCCTGGCGCTTCTCGCAGAAAATCGATTTTCTCTAGAGTAACTCCTCGTTTCAAAATCTCTCATGCGTATGTTTAACGTATACAGCAGCTGAGAAAGAAGCATTCCAAGAGAACTGTCTCAACTTTCTTACATACGTACGGGTTGAGCCCACCCCCATGTGGGTGACCCAGCCCAAGTCTAACAGCTTTTTACCTTGAAACACTCTCTAAAATTAGAGGTAGGCAAGCCCGGAGGAACTGAATGATGATGTTATTGTTTACGAAGAAGTAATTAAGGAGGCTCTTTCGAAAGTGACATATTTTCTTTCTTTATTTTTAGTTTTTAGTTTATAATTTTTGCCCATCATATTGATTAATATATATATATATATATTCTGCATGCGCAGTGGGCAGTGAGGAGCTCCTCTCTTCATTAGGATAATATGAATACCCTTTCTTGTCTCTCTCTCTGCCTGTACTTTTTATATTCCTCTCTCTCCTCTTTTTCTCTCTAATTTTCTATCTAGGGCCCCCCACAACTCATGACTCCATCCATGTGCACTGTGCTCTCCTTTGATTTCCATTTCTTTTGTTTTTTGGTTGGCTTTTAAAACACAACTCAGTCCCAAGTCCCAAGTCCCAAGTCCCAAGACAGATTTCTGAATTTCAGGGAAATTATTTTGGAAACTTTTGATTATGTCTTCTGTCATGACTCATGACATGCAATGCCCCATCCCTGTTTTTCCCTTTGGAATTTGGCCTCAACCGGTGCCCCTTTTGTTCATCATTTTCAAAAACAAAACTGATCAATAAAAACTAAAAAGGGTTTGATTCCTGAAAATTTTGAGTAGAGTTCTTTTTATATATTTGAATATTTGATTGATAATGAATAATAAGTTCAAATATCTTTTAAATATTATGCTCTTCCTCCAATCCATGATCAAGATTCTAAATAAGATTTAAAATTAGCCTCTCTGCCTATCCCCTTACAAAAACAACATATATAAAAAGCTTTTGGAATCTTAGATTTATTTTCTGAAATTGCAAACACAAGTGGCTTCCTCCACATTCTCTCTCTCTTTAGTACATATGTAATGTATATATTTATACTGAAGATGTGGGTCTTTTATTTCTCATGCCTTACTCTCAAAAAAGAGCAACAGAAGGCCAAATTCATCACAAATCTTGGAGTATGCATACAATTCAGCGCCGACGTTGCCGCTAGTTTCATCATATTAATATGCTCAATATTTTAATGTATTCGTTAATCCGAATACGATATCAGGATTCTAAAAGACGTTAACACTTTACCGCTGTTCCGATCGGTACGAAAAACTCGACAAAACGGGACGTGACGCCTTCACGCCTTCAACGCTAAGTATTCCACTACTGTAATCGCACTTCTTCCACATCCAACACCCTTTGCTTTTCTCGCGGCAAAAAAATTCGATATTTTTCCTCGTTTCGCAAAAATATTTGTCTGATTCCTCTTTACGTCCATCTCTCTCACGCACGCTTAACATACACGAGCCAGCCGTCTCCAAGACAACCGCCTCAACTTCCTTAGGTATACGCCTGTCAGTCCACTTCACACGCACCCACCAAAGTTCAACATATACGACACACCGCGCCAAATTAATAAATTTAAATATAATCTAATTAGTAATTGGGTAAACTATTACGACACACGTGAACCCGTTTAATAATTTGGTAATTTAAATTAATATAATTTATAACTAATACATCAATATTTAAATACAACATATTAAACTGGGCTAATCTAGTTAATATTACCTATAAAATATAACTAATTTATTAAACGAGTTATATTAATAATATGAATTTGATCCAAACACAATTATACTCGTACCAAAAGACATAAAAATTGTATAGAGATCATATGGAGTTAAGTCAAATTTAGTCATGGAGATGGATCTAAGAAGGAAGGGAGGTGGTACATAAAGACAATAATATTGATAACAGACTCTCTCTCTCTAGTACATATGTATCTATATATTTATACAGAAGACGGGTCTACTATTTTTCATACTCTCTCCTCAAAAAAGAGCAAAGAAGGCCACCATCACAAATCTTATAGGGGGTGTCAATTACAGCTGGTATGTCGTGTTTAAATTGTGTTAACATACAATTATTCTAACGATTCAAGTAACTCGAATACGATACAAATAATAATCATTAAAAATTAACAAATCTAAACACAATCCAATTAAAGAATTTGAAAGAACACACACACAACCCGCTTGGATAATTTTGGCCATTTAAATTAATATAATTTATAACTAATACATCAATAATTAACACAAATAACATATTAAACGGATTAATCTTAGATTAAATATTAATTTACTAAATAATTACAAATGTTTCAATTTCGCTAAGAGTATCGATTAACATGAATATAACCAATTCATAAACGAGCTTACGCCGATAATACGACTCGATTAAAACACGATTATACTCATCTCAACAACACGCAAAAATTCGCGCTGCTTCATATCGAGTTGAATCAAATTTTGTGAGGTCTAATCTTGAGATAGATTTATAAGGGGAAGGGAGGTGAGACATAAAAGACAATAATATTGATAATACTTCTCTCAGTCTAGTAATATATGATCCCATCTCATCGAGAAAACTACTATAAAGGCCTTAACAGAAATATTCAAATTTGCAGCCCAAAACTTATCAACTTAACCTGCGCTTATTCAACCAAATAATCGATAAAGAACCTAAATATTTGATAAAAGTCTACGACGGTAAAGCAGTAAAATTTGTCTCCCTAAAATACCCTCTCATTTATCTTACCCACAAGCCCCAGCCTAATTCAAACATCCCTTTCTACTCTCTCAACCAAGTTGACATCCAAAACCCATGCCAAACATCCCCTTCCCTCTTCTTCTTTAACCCCACACCTCCCTTTCTTTGTTTCTCCTTCTCCTCAACCCGTTTTGCATCTCCCCCTTCCTCTCAAGCTCAGCCTTATTTCTTCAAGATCGACCTCTCATTCGACCTGCCCCAACCTCGAAAAAAAAAAAAACCCCATAAACTCATTGACCGAGAAGCTTCTTCCAAAGCACTCCACTGGGCCGCATCGAAGAGAAACTATTTGGCCGACCGGGAAATTGCTCAACCATAATCCCATTCCGTACCTTACGCTGTAATCTGCGCTTCTTTCTTCATCGCAGGCTTTCTTCTTTCTTTGCCTCTCACAAGCCGTTTCTTTCTTTCCATATGCTCGTTGTTAAGAAAAAATTATCTACCATTTATTTATTTCTGTATATGGAGGTCGTTTGCTCTTTTATAAACTGTTGATACTTTATTTTGTATGGAAATCTATGAAATCAATGCCCACAATCCATGATGCTCCTTGGACAAAAATGTGGCGACCCCCGAGCCCGGTCCGACCTAGTTGACGGATTCGAACCAAAACCCTGAGAACGCCAGGTTAATTCTTTTTATTTACCTTGCAATCTTCTTTTCAAAACGCCACTAATCCGAACTCTGGCCAACCCGAATTCAGATTCGAACCTAGCCGCTTTAATCCGACCATTTTCATTTATCTTATCAAAACATTTATTTACGCTTGCTTCATTTTAGTATTAATTTCGCTAAGCATTTTCATTCTCAAATGTTTACGAGTCGTTTTAATTCTTAGCAGTTCATAAACATTTACAATCCATGATCAAGATTCTGACTTACATATAGGGTATCTTCATTGTACAAATGGGGTTGTTGTTAAAATTAACGAGATTTAAAATTAGTATCTGTTTGCCTATCCCCACAAAACAAGCATATATATAAAAGCTATTGGAATCTTAGATTTATTTTCAAATTGCAAACACAAGTGGCTTCCCTCCTCCACACATTCTCTCTCTCTCTCTCTCTCTCTCTCTCTTTAGTACATATGTATGTATATATTTATACTGAAAATGTGGGTCTATTATTTCTCATGCTTTCCTCTAAAAAAAGAGCAACAGAAAGCCAAATTCATCACAAATCTTGAGTAAGGGTGCCAATTCGTGCCGATGTGTCGTGTTCAGATCGTATTAACATACAAGTATTTTAATGTATTCGTTAATCCGAATACGATATGAATAATAATCGTATCAAAATTAATAAATTTAAATATAATCTAATTAGTAATTGGGTAAAACAACATGACACACATACCTTGTTTAATAATTTGGTCATTTAAATTAATATAATTTATAATTAATATTAATAATAATTAACACAAATAACATATTAACCAGTTAATCTATGTTAAATATTAATTTATAAAATATACTAATTTATTAAACGAAATATACTGGAGCACATGACTCGATTCAAACGATTATACTCGGCCCCAAAAAAGACATAAAACTGTATAGGGATCAGCATGGAGTTAAGTCAAATTTGTCATGTGAGATAGATCTAAAAAGGGGAAGGGAGGTGAGACATAAAGACAATAATATTGATAACAGACTCTCTCTCTCTAGTACATATGTGTATGTATATATTTATACTGAAGATGTGGGTCTATTATTTTTCATGCCTTCCTCTCAAAAAAGAGCAAAGAAGGCCAAATTCATCACAAATCTTGAGGAAGGGTGCCAATTCGTGTTAGTGTGTAGTATTCAGATCGTGTTAACATATTGCAGATTCTAATGTATTTCATAACTCGAATACGATACGACAATACCTACAAAAATTAACAAATTCAAATATAATTTAATTAGTAATTAGGTAAAACAACATAACACACATACCCTGTTTAATAATTTGATTATTTAAATTAATATAATTTATAACTAATACATCAATATTCGACACAAATAACATATTAAAAAGCCGTTAATACAGTTAAATAAAGAATTTATAAAATAACAAACTGATCAATTAAGAGTATTAATCGAGCATGAATATAACTAATTTATTAAACAAGACATTGATAATACGACTCGATCTAAATACGATTATATTCATCCCAAACACATACAAATCAGACGAGCTTCATACGGAGATATGTCACCTTTGCCATGTATAACCTTGAGATAGGATCTTAAAAAGGGGAAGGGAGGTGAGACATAAAGACAATAATATTGGATAACAGACTCTCTCTCTCTCTCTAATTTGGGCGGCTGCCTATGACCCCCATCTCATCCCATTTATGCTTAATCTAATGCTTTTCCCTACCCCCAACACCAACAGCCAACCTCCTACTCAGAGCAATTCCATTTCTAAATACTACTACTACTACTACTGGCTTCTCTCTCTCTCTCTGTCTCTATGGCTCAATCTCCCTCCCCATTTTGGCTTTTCATATTTGTTGTACTATTATTATTCCATGCTTCTTCTTCTTCTTCTTCATTCCAACTGCAGCTCAACGGCGCCGACGCCGCCGCATTGCTCGCCGTCAAGAACAGCCTCACCGACCTCCCCGGCACTCACTTCTTCTCCACATGGGATTTCGCCTCTCCTCGCCCCTGCTCCACCTTCGCCGGCGTCACCTGCTCTCTCTCCGATTCCGACCCCGACCCCTCCCTGAGAGTCACCTCTCTTGTACTCGGCACCGGCCTCTCCGGTTCCCCCGGACTGGCCGGCTCCCTCACCGCGTCCATCTCCAAACTCACCCATCTCACCCAGCTCGTCCTCTTCGCCGGACTCGTCACCGGCCCCATCCCTCCCCTCCTCGGAAACCTCGTCGACCTCCGGGTCATCTCCCTCACCAACAACCGACTTACCGGTCCAATCCCCAACTCCTTCTCATCCCTCCGGAATCTGCACACCCTCGATCTGAGCTTCAACCAACTCACCGGCACAATCCCCCCGGGAATCGCTCACCTGATCAGCCTGGCTGGGTCCTAATCTTGGCCTCCAACATGCTCTCCGGCGAGTTTCCGAACTTCCCGGAGAGTGAGGGGCAGGGGCTGTTCCACATTGATGTGAAGAGGAACAGGCTATGGGGGAGGCTGCCGTCGTGGATGCCGGTGTCGCTCCGTTACTTGTCGGTTTCCGAGAACAATATGTGGGCCCCATCGCGGTTTGGAATCACTCTCTGAGTTAGTGTACCTCGACTTAAGCATGAACAAATTCAGTGGGCCCATTCCCAACTCCCTGTTCCATTCCAGCCTCAATTCAATGCTGTTGCAACGGAACAATTTCTCCGGTGTGGTCCCCCCCACTGCCTCCTCCACATCCTACGGCCACAATTCCATCGTCGATCTCAGCCACAACTCCCTCACCGGAGAACTCTCCCCCGTCCTCGCCGGCGTCGAGACTCTCTTCCTGAACAACAACCGCCTCACCGGAAAAGTCCCGGACGAGTACGTGAACAGCATTTCCAGTGGTGAAACCAAAACACTGTACTTGCAGCACAATTACATCTCGGAGTTTCCGATGGACTCGGGAATGGGGTTGCCGGAGTCGGTCTCCTTGTGCCTCTCCTACAACTGTATGGTCCCTCCGGTGGGCCTGGAGGCCTGTCCGGCCAGCGCCGGCGGCCAGCTCTCACGGCCGGCGTACCAGTGCTCGGTGTACAGAAACAGCACCGGCCCCCCATGAGAAGAAATCAAGGAACAGCAGGAGATGGGTTTTTTTAGTTTATAGGTTGATTATTAAATCATATCAAGGAATTCAAGAATGATGGATTTGGATTTAATTAAAGAAGAGGGAGGGGGATATTGTGGCTGTATTTGTAATATTGTTTGGGTTCTGTGTTTGTAATTTAATCACTTACAAAGCGAATTATAGAGAGAGAGATACGAATTAAAATAAAAAGTTAGATGTTGTATTAGCATTTCATACTCTGTTACTCTCTCTCTCTCTACTACTCTGTACATATATTGATCAATTTTGATGTGAAAATAAGAAATAGAATAAAGGAATGGATATAGTGATATTGATGGAGGTCACAAGCAGAAGCAGGGGAATGTACCTATGAACAGATAGATGATAGAGATAGAAAGAGAGAGGAAATTGTGCAGGGTGTTTCCTCCAGAAATTTAAGTCTAACCTCAAATTGCTTTTCTTTTCAGCTTTCTGTTTTCTGTTTTCTGTTCTCTGTTCCTTTCTCAGGTCTTGCAGGGTTACAGTTTGGTAACAAGCTGACATTAATTCTATAGTCCTTACTAAAGGAGATCATGAAATGTGAAGAAAACCGAAAACTCAAGTTCTGATATCTGACACCATCCCCACTTCTTCAATGTTCTAGGCTTTCAATTGTATCTACCTTAATTTTGCTCTTCTTTTTTTTCTTTCTTTTTTTACTTTTATTATATATTATATTTCAGTATTGTGTTCTTACAAGAATTCAATCCCCATCACCTTAAGGGCTAATTTTGCTTTTCTTTTTTTTTTTTAAAAGTAAAGATATAAAATTTGAAATTAATTAATTTCCAAAGAATTTGTAAATTCGTTACTAGAAAAGCGCGCATATTCTTTAAGTTTATAATCGTAGCCAATTGTTTATAAGGTTGAAGTTCACCTTTCAAGTGTTGTCCCATTATTGGCTCTCTGGCCCACCATGGTAGTGGTTCGTGGGAGAGCTGTGAATCTTGTGATCGTTCCACATGGTTCGAGTCAGAATCGAAGCCGGGAGTCAGTTTCAAGAATCGGCCGTTAGGAGTCTCTTCACTCGAACTCATGACAAGCTTAAACGAATGCCCTCGAATATCATTTTCGGCGCCGTAGCTAAACGCACGCCTCGGAAAGACTCCTCAAATCCTGGGCCGCTCTCAAACAAAGCCTCGCTATCAGCCAGCAGCCAGGTTCTCACGATAGCCACAGCCAGTTCGTTAACTGCGCCTACGAATCCAAGCTTAGAACATAGAGAAGACTTGATGACAACAAATTTTTCCTACAAACGAACACGATGAATATTTTAACTCTCGAACTTAATGCTTAATTAAACTTTTTATCAGCCTTATCTTTTTAATTTACCAGACAAGTCATTATTTTGTACTTAATATTTTCTTTAATAAAAATAGAATCATGAAACAGCCAAATAAGGTCACTGTTAGCGCTCAAACTCGCTTTTATTAAGCTTAAACGAAATTGGTACCGTAACATCATTTCGGCGATCACAGCTTAAACGAGCCAGTTCAGCACCCTCAACCCGGCCGTTACTGCAAACGTGCTCGAATAGTTCGCTCTACTCCTTAAAAAAACCGAGCCCAAGCCGAGCCCGCCTAATACTCTCGTACGCTTACACCCCCTACACGTGGTAGTTAGTGATGACGGTGTGACGAAATCACTATACTCGTTGAAGATCAGATCTTTACAACTCCACCTACTTTGATTGAGTTTTGGTCAGGCGGGCCCAAAGAGTGGCATGTTTGAGGTGATATAAACTGTCAAGTGGTACGAGTGTTCTTCCCTACGTGTTCGATGTAGGTGCATTAGGGGTTAGAAGCAATTTCTAGTTTTAGTCAAAATACTTCTTAGTTGGTATTTTTTAACTTAATTTTAAATAAAATTTAAACAATATTTAATTGTGTTAAGAGTTGAATTGTTTGTGTTTATAATGTGTTTTATTTCTTGTGATCATCAAAAAGTAAAGACAAAACTCTTCTATTAAAAAAAAAAAGTCAATATTTTGATTTGTTTTCTATTAATGAAAAATAGAAAAGAAACAAACTAACATTTGAAATCAAATTTCTTTTCAACAAAAAAGTTAAAATCAAATACCATCTCAGTTTCTTCTTATAATTATTGATCACATTCTACAACAAATGACATGCTTAAGTATGGATTAAAAATACTTTTGTTTTTAAAAAATAGAAAACCGTTTTTACAAATTAATAAAGGTTTTGTGACTTTTGAAAACAGATTTAAAACTCAATTTTTTTTTTTAATAAAAACATTAAAAATAATTTTTATTCTCAAACTTAAAATTAGTTTTTAAAAAACAAAATGTGGAGCTTAGCCTTTGTTCGTTTATTGTACCTTTTCAACCAACGGGTTTTACATGAATGTGATATTCTGTCCTGAAAGTAGATGTCCAAACAGAACAAAGGGCCAACACGTTGTACTTTGATTTTTATAAATATAAAACATAAATAAATAAATAAATAAATATGGTTTTTGAACTTGGAGAAGACAATAGTGTACAGCTGTGAAATCCAAGTGATTCAGAATTTTATTATTATATTTAGGTTTGATTTGAACTACATAAACGGGTGTTGGACAGAGATAAATATAAAATAATAATAGTACTAATATGGGAAAGAGCGGAAAATCAATATGTTTTTCCCCTATTTTTTTACTTTAAAGTTTTAAGTAACAATTTAGAAATATAAATTTCAAAGTAAAAAAAATATATATATATAATTTCAAATTATATTATCGTATTTCCTTCTATTGTAAAGCAAAAGGTTATCTTCTGGGATTATAATGAAAAGTTTAATAAATAAAATGTTTTTTGCTTGATTTTTAAGACCACTTCTTATTTTTGTTTCAAGATTCAAATTTAAAAAAGGTTTATCAATTTAGTACAAAGATATAATACAAAATGAGTCCAAGAACAAGCCTGTGAAGGACTAATAATAAGATTATATGTAGCCTCATTATGAAAATCGTACCTTCTTATCATATTACATTTTTTTGGCAAGAATAATTTTATCGATTCAAACTAATAATACATTTCATGTAAATACAAAATCCTAAAAATCTGTAGACTAATGACACAACATTTGAAGCTTAATAATACAACGACCTAATTTAAAGACTACATTATCTGATTATTATTCAACGATAAATTAAAATACATATAACTCTAATCCTACATCATATTAACGAAAATAATTTGACTTAATGCCACTAAATGATCGATGCTTTACCGTTCGAATCACCTATACACAAGAAAACCGCAACTGGGGAAAAAGACGACAAAAGTCACGATTCTTGTACTGACTTCCACGAAGCCTACCACGCACCCCTCTCCCACGAGTCCCACTACCATGATGGACTAGAAGCCAATGATGGAACGACACATGGTAATAAATTTATCCAATCGTAACATTAGAGACAGGTTTAATACAAATTCTTTGGGAATTGAAACATCCTCGATATGTAGATAGTGATTTCAAGGAAAAAATGACCGAAAATCATCACTCCAAAGTCAAGAAGACAAATAGTTAAAGAAGAAAGATGAGAAAGTGAAGAGAAAAGATTTTGTTTTTATATGATGGAAACAGAGTTAAAAGATGCAGTTTTGTGGGAAATGTAACGTTACTTTGAAAAAGGATTTTCATGGGGTCAGCCCAACTGTCTTTCTCTTGCTATTTATTAACTGAATTCAACATCAGAGATCGAAAACACTCGATCGGCTCAGTGGGAGGCGGTGGGCTCTCAAGATCATCAATCCATTAACTGCTTTTGTCTATAAATTTCTTTGGTTTCAGCCAATGTAGGGTTGAAGGCAAATGGCTTATTGGTTGCGTGACCAAGTTAGGTCAGAGATCTTAAAGGCTTCAAAGGGTGTAATGGTTTTCAAAACGGATTCTGATTCTAAGAAAGTATATATTTTTAAAATATTTTTGAAATTTTAATATAGTAATCTGTCTCGACTGGACTGGGACCCCTCATCCTTATGCCCGTTGTGCTCCACCACTTAAGCCCTCATCCCTATGCCTTGTGCCTGTTTGAAACGGTTAGTGCTCGTGCTCCACCACTTAAGATGGGCAATAATAATCCGAGTTAAAGATTCAAAATAATCTTAACTTAGGAGAAGTAGAGCAAAGGCCAATAAAAGGAACCTGACATAATAAGAGTTCTTCTTCCTCCATGGCATGAACAGCAGCAGCAGCAGCAGCAGCAAGAAGAAGAAGCGTGAAACCCTTTTTGTCTGGTCAAGACGAGAGGACGGATTGTAACGCGAGCTGCTGCTGCTGCAGCGGCTGCAAGGACGACCAAGTCGAAGGCGGTAACGTCTGCTGAAACTGCCTCAGCAATTTGATCATCCGACTTATGGTTTGCTCTGTTGCAAGATCCTTACCCGCACATACAACCTACAGTAAGTAAGTAAGTAATTGGTGAAATCAAAGGAATTATTTTTTGCTAAGAAAATGCGACTGCTAAATTATAATATTTAGCAAGTTGAAACACAATGGTATAATAATGGTCATGGGTACATTGGGTAGTAGTAGTAGTAGAATAATATAATAATATTACACAAAAGCATGAATATGGTCTTATAAGGATTTAGAGTTATGCCATCCTCCTATTATTCTTTTACCTACTCAAGTTCAACTCAGAAATATCTAAATTTGATTCGAGTTAATCGAGTCTATCATTAACAATACCCGACTCAAGCTTACTCATGAGCTTAATTGAGTTTTGCTATTTTATTAATCGAGGAACTCAGCCGATTCGACTGAAAGTGTAATTATATATTAATTTTTTAATCAATTCAGCCTTTATCGAAGCTGCTTCAATAATCCAACTACTTTTCGAAATAAGTTTCAAACATATAAAAAACCCTTGATCGACTTCCCGAGTCGACCCGAGCTCTAAATGAGCTCCAGATCGACTTGACTCGACACACCTCGACCAAGATGTGGTGAGGGCCTCCCCATCACTTGTTTTTCTAATACACCAAATGAAAATAATAAGACTCGATCCATTAGAAAATGTTCCATTGCTAGCATTATGGAATCTTAACATGAGAAAATGATTCTCAATTTTGGTTCCATGGTGCAAAATATAAAAAAAAAAAAAAAAATCAAATATAATCAAAATTTTACATATTTTTAAATTTCTTAAGCCTTCCACTTTTCCTCTTTATTTTCTTTCCTTAGTACTTGCCGGGTTCCAAATGGAGCCGTAATATTTTTCTGTTCACAGTTTTTCCAAAACAGACATTCTGAAACATGTCTTCAACCCCATATTCCTCCACAAACAAACTCAAACAGACGCACGCACATAGAAGAAAGATTATTTTCGGAATTTCCAATACTTCCCAGTATTTATTAGCTATGATTAATGACATATAAAACACGTTATGAGTTTAACAGATGAGAATCATGCCATAATCTGGTTCATATCTTTAATGTAAAAGAACCATTACTGGTGATATTAATCAATCCAAAAATACAAACTAACCTCAGCAAATACTGCCACGATTTTAGGAAGGTATTGATCGTTAGTCCCCAGAAGTTCCCTATCTGACCTGTAGATAAAAAATGAAAAGACATGCCTCAGTTTAATCTTTTGCATCGATAGATAGATATACAGCACTACAAGAAAAAGATGGGAGATAGATGCATAAAATTAATATAAAAAAATTTTACATCCTCACATTTCAACCATTGAACAAAGCTGGTCATGAACGGCTTTGGCCTCGATCAAATCACCCTTTATCGGCAAGCAACTCAACCAGGCAGGAACCACCTGTCAAATACCGCACACGTGAAGAAGAGAATAGACCAACCAAAGTTAAATATGGTAGAACAGAATGAGACCACAAAACGAGATATAAAAATGGGTTCTCTTAATTTATTGTTCTCTGTGTTTTTCAAACCAAAAAACACTGGGAATCAAACGTGTTCTCTATGTTTTCCTTTTTCACCTTGTTTTTCATAACAAAAACTAAAATGCAAACAGGCCCTAAGTGAACGCTCTAACTGGCCTCACTTCTGCAACATGCACACAGTTGATCAACTTGTTGATACCATCCAATGCTCTGTACTGCCAATTTTAAGGCAATTTTCATTTTAGAACACAATGCGAATGTTCTAAACCACCACCAGTTCTGCAACATGCAAACGTTGGATCTTGTTGGATACTGTCCAATGTTCCGCACAGCCAATTTTATAATTTTTCTTTATATTACATGAGTTGATGACAAAATATAATCAACTTATGTCTACATTAGATAAGGTCGAGAACAGTGAAACTACCTGAGCTGAATCACTGCTCACGCATGAAACTGGTAAATTTTTCCCAGAGCAGAAACAGCATTATCATATGCTAGCTGCATTATCCAGTTGCAGTGCATATTCGTCGTTTAGCCTTGAAAGAGCCTCTGAACAAGACAAGTAAGCACTATTAGTTAAAGCAAAAGAAATCGACTTCCAACAATGTGCAAAGTAAACTGCCCTCAACTAGAGTTTAAATATAGCACCCCAAACTCTGCACAAACACCGAGTCCATACAGCTGCCTGAAAAGAAATAAAATTCCAGGCAGGACTATCGAACATCACCAACATTTAGGAAAACCACACTGTAATGTAATGAAGCAAACCTGCCGAACATCTGAGTTTTACGTCGTACAGCTTCCAAGAGGAAAGGAAGATATGTATCATAGTACCTGCTCAACCAGGTTTTAGAACAATTACATTGGATAAACAGCCAAACTGCAAACCCATTATTTCAAAGTAAAAAGCCCTAAGGGGTATATTCATACTTGAGAGCTGCCTCAAGACATTGCTCTATAACCTCATCAAAAAATACAGGATACGATCCTTCTTTCTTCAGCAGTTTATCTTTACCTGAATATATTATTTAAAAATAAATCATGCTGCACTTCAAGCATAGCTACCCAGAATACAACATTGAAAAATTGAAAATAACAACACAAAAAAAAAGGTGGGCTTGGGAAGATTCTCTTGCAGCGGACTATTATTAACTGAATCTTGCTGATCAAAGGTTTGTAATTCAATTTCATGCATAACCTATTAGGAATATTTCTAGTGTTCAAGGGAGCTACTTCAAAACCAAAAAATAATATGGTAAATACAATGAGTGGATAGAGTGAATGCTACACCTTGATTTTTACCCCCATCTCTCCAAATTTATATTAATTTTAAATAACCAACCTTATTATTAATTTCTGACATGATGACACCACAGCCTAATAAACCATTACAATCCCAAGCTGTCTCTAATATTTCTACTTCTATCTCCATCTCTTGCAACTTTTTGATCGCCTCATATTCTCTCTTCATTTCTCAGTATTACATTTTGACTGAGCAAGGTATACTACTTCTAGTCACAACCAAAGAACATAAGATAGCACCCATATCAACTTTTTAATGTGCTTTAATGTACCTTAAGCTTCATCCTTTTGTATTTTCCCTTTTCCATATTTACAATTTTTATTTCTCATAGGCCTATTTTAAAAATGTCTTATCACACCTGGCTTGTTTGACTGTGAGACACCATAGGTGTGAGATATGAGGCTAACTCATCGAGAAGAAGGGCAAGAAAAGATGCCTTGAATGTTTTTATCAAAGTTCCAAAATTTCACCCACCTGAGAATAATAGACATGAAGACAAACCTTACTCTTAACACAGATAACAGGCATAAAGAAAAATAACAATAATAATAATAATATGCTAATAACATGTTGAATAACATAAATGGTAGAAAGACAAAACTTGATCAAAACTTCTTCGTCTTGCTCATTTTCTTTTTTTAGGAGTAATTCCTCCCTCCTCAGCATCAAAATCCTCAGCTTTAATTCTCTCTGCTCTCTCTTTTTCTACTTAGGCTGTGGCTGTAAATCACTTGTTTTATCTCATCCACAATGAGTCTCTTATTGCGGCTCAAATCTAGAGATTAGGTCAGATATCTGAAAGGGAGGCGAAAGGATGTTAGACCACAACCATAGACCTTAATCCAAATGCAGTTGGAGAAAAACAATCAGCAATCTGTAGGAAATTATACAAAGGATACAATAGAAATTAGAGTTAATGTCATAAACTGTAGGATCTAAAATTTTAATGCAAGCCAGTTCAAGATCCTGAATAATATATTTTTTGATCAGAGCCTCATATACTAAGAGAAAAAATAAGAGAATGAGTATAACGTAAAATTAGGTATATTGGTCTCTAACAACTCAAACCATCCGTCTCGAACTGAAAAACGGTTCATTAAAAACCAAAGGAGCAATAAGTGGTCTTGGTGGAAAGGAAATTGCGCGTATAGATTGTTAGATAAACAGTCAACAAACTGAAAAAATGATGAAATTTCAGTTTTTATATGTTTGAAATTCTAATAGATCACTGATTAATCTGAAACAACATTCTGAAACCAAACATGAACTTCATCTCAGTAGG